>JALPQI010021460.1:0-21706 GCA_025490895.1 Thaumatotibia leucotreta
TCCGTCTGTCACAGCAGATTTATTCGGAAACTATTAATGCTACAGTAACGAAATTTGGTAAGGATACGTGTTGTATGAACCGCTACAGGATTATGATACTAAATTGTAAAAAAAAACCATTGGGGTGGGGGCCCTCCATACATACATGATGTACTGAGGGATAGAACATTTTTTTTAATTGTATATAAGCGTGTGGGGTATTAATAGAAAAGTCTTTGAAAATCTGAAAAATGTGTCCCCCCCCCTCTATTTTTTAAACTACGCGATATAAAATTCTAAAAAAATATGTGTTATGTAGGTAATGTACATTAACAAACTCTATCAACGATTTTTGGTTTGATTAAATTATCTCCTATAGTTTTTGAGGTAGGTTGATTTAACTGTATTTTTTTAATAATAAATTGGTAATGGTACGGAACCATTCGCGCGCGAGTCCGACTCGCACTTGGCCGGTTTTTGTTTTTATAATAAGTATGACCTCGATGTTTTTCTAGCAGGAACGAGAGATTGACTAAATCAAACATCGACATAACTGTTATCGATGCGTACAGCCGTACACCCTATTCTCGTAAAGATACTAAGTTCGTAAAATCAGGTAACCAAGAAATACAGGACCAATCTACGCTTTATTTTGAAATATCTAATACTTCATATGAATTATTGCCTAGAGCATTAGTGTTTCTTATTAGTCTTTGTTATTTTAATGGGTACAAAATACAACGTATAAGAAAAATAATGTACCTATCGTTTTGAATATGGTTTGCATTCTTGAAGATTATCTCTAAGTTACTGCGCATTATTTATTTATTAAATTTATTTATCGACTACTACAAGACTTATCGATAACAATCATGTCGATGTTTAATTTTGTCAATCTCTCGTTCCTGCTAGAAAAATAACTAGGTATAAGTAATAATAAGTATTAATAATATATTTTACATATATAATTTAAGACTATAGCGTGCCAAGGAGGCTAACAAGCATCCATCACTTATTTCTGTCGAATTAAGGGCAATTTCTGTATAATTATTTCATTAGTTCATGTGTTACCGTGAACCGGGCTATTACAAAAATGGGTAATAATACGCATTACTAGCAATCGTTTTCAAGTATTAAATCTGCGTTAAAATCACGGCGTAATCTCATGGTAAGCACACTGAGTCGGTGATTCCGAGCTCTTCATTATGCGATGTTGGTCGCGGTTGATGTTTGTGTTTTGTGTAGTTGTAGGCGTTATACCGAATTCACATTTTCGATAATATTATATAACTGACTATGCTGCGAACAGCCAGACGGACAGACGGACGTGGCGAAACTATAAGGGTTCCTAGTTTACTACGAAACCCTAAAAAGTACGCAAAATTACTTTTTAGGGTTAATAAACATACTAACCTAACTTAACCATTGCGGGGAAAAATAATTTCATTACTGTCATTCCACTTTTACAGATTTGCGACCACTTTTATCCAACTCGCATCTACTCCGTCAAAATCTACTGCGGTTTTTTATTACTCCCTCTGATTCTTACCGCTCAGATCCGTCATCTCAAATTCCTAGTTCCATTTTCCTTTTTAGCTAATATGTGTCTCCTTCTAACATTTCTTATAACTTGCTACTACACGTTTGAAGGAATACCGAATGTGGGACCAGAAAAAATGGCAATTAGCGTCACCGAATGGCCCCTGTTTTTGAGGTAAGCTTCGATTCAATTTCATACATTCAGTAGGTGTATACAAAAGTTCCTAACAAGATAATGGCCCATATACTTACTTTTCTTTGTTAATACGCCCTTGATTTTTATTTTTATGAAAACGTTTTCGTTATTTTAATAGTCCCTGCCCACAAAGTGCCAGTGAGGGCATTTGTAACTTTGGGCGAACGAGTAACGAGCCGTGTGAATATTACTTAAAATAAAATACTTGTTTGTAAACATCTGTCGGCATCAACTTCCAAGTCTGTCTGTACATAATAAAAGGGAATAACTACTTTTAACCCCCCCAATATTCATAGCAAATCGCACCTTTACAATGAAAGTGACCTAATCCAAAATTTTCGAATTAGGAATGTTAAACTTTTAGATGTTTTTAATTAAGTACATAATTGATCAATCCAAAATTTTTAATTAGGTCACTTTCATTCTAAAGGTGCGAAATGTTGATTTAAATATACGAACTGTACTTACAAGCCCTTTTGATAAAGGTTTCTTCAATTTCTTAATGACACTTCTTGCGGAAGTACTTATACTTCGGCAATTTCATAATCCACGTGGGCCGGATCTCTAAGCCCTCAATTTATCAAGGCCTTTGTGAACCCTTGCTCGGTTCGTTCCGGTTGGGTAACAAATCAAAATCAGTAATAAGATTAGGATTTAACTTAGCACGAGGTTAACCGACAAAAATAAAATGTATTGTAGTCGCGTCAGAATGGTAACCAGTTTTTAAAGTGTTAAGCCCGGTTGCCATAAATCATAATAGGTAAATAAATAAAATAAATTAATATTTTGGGACATCTTACACAAATCAACCTAGTCCCTCGGTAAGCTCAATTAAGGCTTATGATGTGGGTACCAGGCGACGATATATATAATAGATAGATATATATAGATACTTAAATACATACACAGCCATGACCAAGGAACAAATATTTATAATAAATAAATACACAAATAATGCCCTTGCCGGTATTTGAACCCGGAACCTCCAGCTCCGTAGGTAGGGTCACTACCAATACCAACTAGGCTACGGATGCGGACAAAGTAAAAAAACATGAAATTTATAATCTTTTTCTATTAATATACTTTCAGCACCGCCATCTTCGCCATGGAGGGAATCAACGTAGTAATGCCCATAGAGAACGAGATGGAGAACCCGAAGAACTTCCTTGGCTGCCCAGGGGTATTAAACGTGACCATGGCTTTGGTGGCGGCGTTGTATGGCATCGTTGGACTGTTTGGCTATATGAAATACGGAGACGCGGCCCAAGGAAGCGTCACTTTAAACCTACCGCAGGATGAAATGTGAGTTGTCTGTAACTTGGATTTACAATTTCTTAAAGATTAACCTTGGTGTATGTACATAGAAAAATTTCGTGGAAATTCATAAAAAGTCCATAAATCGTTTTTAGGGTTCCGTAGCCAGAATGGCCAAAACGGAACCCTTATAGTTTTGCCATGTCCGTCTGTCCGCAGCATAGCCTGTTAATACTAGAAATCTGCAATTTGGTACAGGTCAGGTATACATATTAATCATGCCAACAAAGTGGTACAATAAAAACTATAAACAAAAAAAATTTTCGGGTACCTCCCCAACTGGTGAAGTGGGGATGTTTTTTTTTATTTGATGTAATCCTATAGTGTGGGGTATCATTGAATAGGGCTCTTAAAAAGAATAAGGGTAATATTTTCTTCGGTTACCGAGAGGATTACACATTAAATAAAACTATGAAAACGGATAAACTCGCATATAATATATATTAACTGTCATCCGCAACCACGAACCCTGTAAAGTGTTCGAAACGTCGGAATGAAGTTAAAATGAGTTAATATACGGGAGTTTATCTGTTTTCATAGTTTTATTTAAGAATAACGGTTTTAAAAGAAAGTTTTTTTCTAAAGTCAATATTTTCCGAGATAATCTCATCAAAATAAAAAAAAATTGTGTCCCCCCTCTCTAACTTTTGATCCGTAGGTCTAAAAAATATGAAAAAAACATGAATAGTTATATGTAGAGGCTTATATGTAGAGCACTTTAAAATATAACTATTTCGAACGTAATCGACCCAGCCGTTCTTGAATAACTACGGAACCCTACACTGAGCATGGCCTGACATGCTTTAATATAATAATGTAATAATTGTTGCAGAATTCGTACCTATTAAAACTTTGTAATCGTTGCTGTAAAGTGTCTACATTGTTTTGTTTGGGTATTAAAAATAAATAGAATATTTGAATGCCTACCTCAAGCCGTATTATTCAAATACTAAAATGGAGGGAATATTCGAATTGGAATCCCTGCTTTCCCGCTTACCGGGCATAAAATTAAATAGTCAGCAGTAACACAAGTAAAACTTATGAATTAGCAACAAAGTCGTTAATTAGAGAGCGGATTTCAGGTAGCGATTTAAAGATTTATATGGATATGACTGTCATAAATTTATTATTATTTCTACACACAAAAAAATATTAGGGTCATAAAAGTAAAACTATTTATCGATGCTTTTGTGAATATCAGGCAAAATTTATGACGGTTATAAATAAATACATATTTTATTTATTTAAGATCTTCTTTAATATTTCTTCTACATATTGAACAGTAAAAACTTTTGTTACAACCCAAAGAAAACAAAAATGAAAATAATTCGTTTTCACAATGCTCACAGAACAATTCGTTTAATTCGAGGTTGTTTATTAGTTCTTCCTCACAAACGAAGTCAATGCAATAATGGTACCTACTCACTTATATTGCATTTAAGCACACCGAGCACATGCCGTCGAAAAATACATCTGGAATAGCCAAGAAATTTAAGTATAAAACTGTTTTTACAATCGTTGCCACCGTAGACGGTAAACATAACGTTCCTCTAGAAACTTGTATAATTTTGATACGTACCTAGTTACCTACATTGATTGAATGTACATTGAAAAAAAAGTTATTGTGGAGGGCCCGTCCCAAATTTTTTTTTACTATTTAGTATCATAATTTTAAAGTGGTTTATGCAATACATATTCTTGTCAAATTTCATTAGGTATATACAGTACTTACATAGTTTCCTAGTGAGGCGGACATGACGAACGATCTCTACGGGTTCCGTTTTTGCCATTTTGGCTAAGTACGGTGCCCTAAAAATGAGTTAACTCTCTTCAAAATACTATTAAAACATAGTGACGTTGATCCAATTATAATTTCGACTATGGTTAAAAGTATTTTTCGGTAGCCATATTGTACGTAACTCGTTTAGCGATCAATCTTTTCACGAGCCTGCTGGGAAATTAAATTTAATACTCGCCCGTTACCCGTGGCGTAATAACAATTGTAACAAACGCAGATAAGATAGATAGGGCAATATTACACAAATTATTATTCGTCGTAAACTTGAGTCGATAAAGCTTTTGGAATGATAATTATTTGTAAATTTATTATCTTTCTCAAATACTAAGCCAATGTTCTTCATCACAGGTTGGGCGAAATGGGGAATCGTATATAAGGTTTTATAGGTACAGGGGCGGTAAGGCTACTTTATAAAAATGTTACTGCCCTACTGCGTATTTCGAAACCCGGAAAAGAGGATTCTGCCACTTCAATCAAAGCGTCATTACTCATTAGAATGACAAAGACAAATCCTCGAAATTTATGGGTTTCGAAGTTCGCGGTCGTAAGCCTTATAAAACCACCATGTGACCTGATTTTGAAAAGTTTTCATTATAATTTACTACTAGACTAGAGCCATCATTAACTAAACATAAGTAGAATTATTAGTTTGAGAAAGGCAAAAATATTTATGACATTGAATACTTGCTAGAAAGCAGTGTTTTTCAAACTTGTTCGTGAGAACCATTAGCGATTAAGAGCTAATTTAAATTAAAGTATTACATTAAATTAGTAAACTAAGAAGACGTGTTATTTGAAAGTAGCACTCGTTATTTCTATTATTTACGAAATGAGGTTCGAAATTTCTCTGGCGACATTTATGAAATTCAATTTATTGAGACTAAAATCGTTGTCGGCCTCTTAAGCTTCCCTTTTCAGTTTGTTCTCGTCTCAAGTGCCTCAACGCGCGACGCGGCATAAAAACAAGGTACAATAATAAAATCTATTGATAGCACCTTTGTCAAGGTTTTAAAAATGACATACTTTGTCTTATTCAGGAAATTGAGGGAGACTTTACCAACAGATTTAAAAATATATGAACCCGTCTCAAGAACCAATATCCGCTTTGGCGACAATCTATGTTTATACTCGTATTACCTTACTTTAAAATAAATTTTATTTTATTATTTTATACCACCAACAGAATACATAAAGCAAGTTTACACGGAAAAAGTGGTAATTATCTATATGGGTAGGTACATATGCTAAATGAAATACTTAACAAAATTATTATCACTGGGGCTGTGTTTAATACACAGGGTCAATTTAATATCAGAAAACTCCTTTTAATGATATTTTAAAGACAAACGTGTCTTAATCGCGTAAACTTGCTTACGTTTAATTATATCCTGACGTTTCGTCATGCCCGACACGTCAGAATATCGTAAGTTTACGCGATTAAGACACGTTTGTCTTTAAAATATCGATACCTTTGGGTTCAATTGTCGTAAAGGACAAAATGCAGGTTTTCAGGAGAAGCAAATACTAATTTTTTTTTAGAAAACTGTTAATAACTTTTTGTTTTTTGACCTATATTTGTGACGTGTATATGAAAACAATACAGATTGCTGGTATCTTTGACCTGGTGTAGCAATCGTAGTGATAAGCTAAACGGCTTAGAAGTTAGATGTCGTAAAGGACACGTCAAAATGCTATGTATGTCCTTTACACCCACGATTTTTTTGAGCAATTAGAGTTGATAGGGGCGTAAATGACGGTCTTAGATAATTTTCTTATAAATTTGGGGCGTAAATGTAGGCGAAATGGCACAAATAACGACTATTATCTGCTTAATTAACTAAAATCACATTTATAACATTTATTAACACGTATGAAATAAAGAACAAGACTACTTATATGTATGGAAACACAATTTTCTTCAAAAATATAAAATTTTTGCAACAATTTTAAAGTTATTGTTTCGATGCTGCGCTGTATCAACAGTAATTTGAACGTATAATCTATTACTTCTCGCAGGGGAACGCTTTCGTAGTGTCATCATCAGCCTATATCAGTCCACTGCTAAACAATGGCGCTTCCTTAGCCTATGCGTATGAACGCATTAGGAGGTAAATGCCCATACACCACGCTGGGCAAGTGGGTTGGCGATCGCAGTAGTGTGTCCACTATCATTATGCTGCTGCCCATCATCAACATTCGATAATTAAATGATAAGTGACTTACTTAACTGACTTAAGCCACTTAGCCGACTCTTACCTCACCCACGGGAAGAGGTGGTGACAAATGTATTCTTACTGCCGTCACAACACGGAAACATAGCACGGTTTCGTATTTATGTAAAGAACAAACACTATGTATTGGTAATAGTAAAGCTTAATAAGCAACTGTTCAAGTAGTTGCTTTATGTGATGTGCACACTGCACAGGTAGTAATCGTAAGACTTTACAAGAAAGAAGAACTAGGAATACCTACGGGTTAAGTTCCCCGGTACTAAAAGCACAGATTGTATTTCTAGAATTTAACGCCTAGATACGATTATGACGTCTTCTGATATTATGTTATTTCTACATATTTCTACTCAAGATTCAGAATCACTGTCACATATATGTATAATCTAGGTACTTGGATAGTGGCTGATTACAGTTTACTGATTACCTTTAGTGTATTTTATTTACATAAATAATTAAAAGTTGATAGATTTAAAAGTTGTGTGGATTACGAGTATGTTGATTTGACATAAAAAACTATTAAAATATTTTTCATAAATTTGTTTGCATGTGTACAAACAAATTTATGGTTATAAACAACACATCGGTCCTTTACCACCCTGATCATTCAATAGTAATTGTATAAGAAATATAAGAATACATTTTTCGTGCCGGTCGTAAAGGACGGCGAAGAAAAAACTTGTTCTTTAAGCCCAAGTTGACCATAGTACTATAGAAAGTAATTGTAAAAAAGTAAGGGCGTAAAGGACAACACATAACGTATTAGGTCACTTACGACACTATTTTTATTTGTCCATTTCCCTTACGATACTGAAAATAATTTATAATAAATGACTTGATATTTACGCCCCATTCGCTAAGCTATTTTTGCAAGTCCATAGTAGCAAATCTTGGTCGTAAAGGCAACTTTTTAAGAGATATCGATACTTTAACTATACAGATCGATAGCGCTTGAAATTCTGAACAAAACTGTATATATAACTCATTTTCGCCAAAATGTCCTTTACGACAATTGAACCCAAAGGTATCGATATGAGTGATAATCGTGAAAGTTAAAATCCTTTTTATGATGTCTAAATTAACTAATACCTACACAATAGGTGTTGCAGAGATGACCAAAATGAGGTGGGTATACAGGGGGTAGAGTATGTTTTTTTACTGCTCCGTAGTAAACTAGCAAAGAGGAAACCTAATAGTTTCGCTATGTCCGTCTGTATAAGTAGTATACGTATATCTCTCCGCGGCTCAGTGACCGATAGTAGGTACTAGAATCATGCTTAAAAAGTGGCAAAACAAAATATAGAAAAAAAAACCAGGTGCTATCTTTATAAGTAAGGTTTAATTGATTTTTATACTGAAATCGTACAGGTTAAACTATCGTTGATTATGTCTTTTAAAAAGGAAAAGGGCCCTAAAATAAAGTTTGTCCTTAAGTCAATATTTTAGTAAATAACCGCTCCAGAATTAAAAGTCCCCATCCCCATCATCACGAATATTAAGCTTATAGAATACCTACTTCAACATAAAACTTTCTAAAAGGCACCATCCATTGTACCCATATCGCCAAACGACCGGGATATACAGGCCCTGACTGGGGTGACTCCAAAAGACAATAGTAATGAAATTGTGCAGCTCGTATACGTTACCGTGACAAATCAATACAATTTATTCATACGGGTATAGGGTAGACTGGGGACAATTGAAACAGGTCAAGATTGAAACAAGTCAAATATCTCGGAAACTATAATGCCTACGCGTCTGACGCAACACTCAGAACAAGCGGTAGGCCATATTGCAATCCTTAACAGTAGCGCACGGGCGTCGGTGCGATACGGTAGTGTCCACGAGCGAAATCAGTTTCACGCGATAAAAAGTAAGTATGCGTGCTCTCGTATATTGTCTTATAACTTCGTCTACTCTCATATATTGACTAATCTAATTATGTAAGTGCTATATTTAGGAATAAACGAATGTTTTTATGGACGATGATCAGTGTTAGAGTCTTATTTTATATAAAATATTTGGCATTTAAGTAAAAAAGGTGGTTTGGGGACGATAGAAACAACGTGTTTGGGGACAATTGAAACGTTTCAATCATCCACATGTTTTAATCGTCCCCAAAATTAACCAACTTTGAAATATAAAGATTTGTATTCGATGCACATGTTTGTTTTATTAAGCTTCACAATTATTTGGCTAGTTTTTGATCTAGATCATAAATAGTACGGTCAAACCGTACATCGTTTTACGTTAAACTCGCTAATCAAGTAGTTTCGCTGCATTTTTGCTATTTTATTTAGACATTATAGGGCAATATAAAACCACATTTTGCAAGCAAAAAAACGTGCTAGCTGTAGTACGTAAAAAACTGCAAAATTTACGGTCATTTTATAGTTTCTGATTTTTATTAAAAAAATCTTCCATTTTTTTATATCATATGTTATTAAACGTTTAAAGAATAATAAATTTCCAACAAGTTGAGGTAACATGCATTACCGTACGTCTTATACTCGTAGTTTCAGAGATTCGAGACTTCAAAGAGTACTCTTTTTTTGTAAACTAAATAAAATTTAGTGTTTTGCTAACGTTTTCGGCTTAATATCGCCTCACGTTTTTAACGATGTTTTTGTTTACCGCTGTAATGAAACCATTTAAACTGATATTTTGTTTCGTCTATTATTTCATTCCACATCGCGACTACAACACTCGTTGTCACTGGGCGTTTGGGAATGGTTATGGTTGAAACATTGTTATAGTTGAAACAGGCACTTTTGTATGAAACATAGTTTTGATTATTTTCTGCGATTCTACATCGCTATATCTTGTAAATGCATTAAAACTACCTTGGTTAAGGTAAATGTAAATGGTAACAGTGACAATGAAGTCTAAAAGTCGTATACTCCTTTTTTATTACAAGTTTTTTTAACGACTTTTTCAGATGCTCATAAATTGAGATATGTTCATGCTATACTTGCGAACTTTTAATGAGGTCATTGTATGCAAAGGTAGTAATGAAAATGATTAAAACAGATATAAATACTTTCATTGTGTCGAAGATATTTAAGTGTTTCAATTGACCCCACATAGTGTTTCAATTGACACACATGTGGGGTCAATTGAACCACTCTGCCTTTTTCTTTTTATTTCACCATTGTCGATAAACTATGAGTTATAGACCATCCTAATACATTTTATTTAGGAACCAGATAACTAACCTTGAAATATGATGAGCGTACATCTTTCTACTTATAAAAATATAGCGGTCACGGTCGGTTAAAGGCAAACTGGTTCAATTGACCCCAGTCTACCCTACTGTACCAACGTAGGCACTTTTACAGACTTCAGAGATGGAAATGAGAGTAATATTAAAAAATACTACAGTATATACCTAACGAGTCTAAATCTCGCCACCCGAAATGAGGCCGATTATTTTAACGACAGCATACAACAGTCTCGATTGCCTATTTCAAATCATAATCGTTTTTACCACGAAATATTTATTTTTGAAATAATCGTAACAGAATAAGTACCTATGTAGGTAAAAGTTAATAGGTAAATTTGACATGGTTAATAGACTAAAGTCACCAGGATATAACGATTAAGCGACCACCCCGTTGCGTTTTTTTTCTACATATTGTCTAATCGGATTTTTTTACGAATTTAGAGAAAAAACATTCCAAACATTCATGTTCGGGTATGTCGGGTCGGGCCTCAGTAAAAAGTAAAAAGTAAAAGTAAAGTAAAATTTTATTTTTAAAAACAGTCATTAACAATTACATTTTGGTGGATCACACTAGGCAGAGCCTGTCCCGTGACTCCACGGTTGCACATTATATTAAAAGTATCATTTACATAAGCAGTTAAAATTTATATTTTATCAGTGTATGTAGAGTTCCGTGTTCAAAACCTCTGGGTCGAATATGTACAAAATAATTTCTTTTAAATAATTTCATAAGCCTAAATATTAACCCCCTTATTCATAATAAACGTTTGTTAACTTAACAAGCCGCTATTAATTGTTTGTCCCTTTTGCTCTTATGGACACATTATTAAGACCGAAAGGGACAAACAATTATTAGCGGCTTGTTAAGTTAACAAACGTTTATGAATAAGGGGGTAAGGCTTTTGATTAATTTTATGTTTCAGATCAATTGCAAAAAAAAAACATAATTAAAGGCCTTTCATAAAAACGAGGTTTAACTTATGATTTTTATTTTTTTCTATACCAGTTTGTTTTGTATACTTACCTGAACTGTTTTTTATAACTGAATATTGTGTGCTTAGGTTAGAACTGCGACCTCCACAGAAACAGTTCGTTATGCTATGTTATGCTAGTAGAAATGTGGCATAAGTTACGGTTTTTTAATTTTTTAATTAATTTATTAAAATACCTATTCAACGACAAAAGTAGTAGACATATTGAACCGGGTTACTCACGTATTTAACATGTCGAGTCGAGCAATCATCGACTTAAATATGTGAGTAACCCGGTTCGATATATTTGAGTCTCACGTTAGTTATAATTCTAAAACATGTTATACAACTGATGATTAAATACCTACTATTATTTCGTTGTTTCCAGACTGGCCATTGTAGCGAAAATTCTAGTGGCTGTGGCAGTATTCTTCACATATTGCCTACAGATGTACGCACCGCTGGATATCCTTTGGACTCGGCTGCAAAGCCGCATTTCTACTAATTATAATAATTTGGCACAAGTCCTCATAAGAACGCTATGCGTAATTCTCACAGGTAAACATGTCGTTATTCCAGGAAAAATCGGCCAAGTGAATTTTGTACAGTCACCCTCAGATATATCGAAGCGCCCACGCTGCTCAAAAATACATGCATTTTAACGCGATGGCAATAGAAACCTGCACCCTGACAGCAGTCAAAGTGTGCCATACATATAGTTAACGTGCTAAGTATTTGCCGTATTTGGTTACTTTGGATGCTACAAACAAAGTATTTGATGCCGACTGTACCACGCAAAAAAAGAGACGGTATAAAAAGGCAGTTAGCGTAAGACTCTTTATCTAGTTTTACTTGTTTACATCTAACTTTACTTGTGAAAATTATGACTGACTAAGACTTCATTTTATGAATCGTAGGTAGTTTATTATTTGCTGTAATCAATTATTTTTCTAAACACCTGAAGTGTTTTATTTACTTACTGATATTTATTGCAGTGCGAACGTTCCAATTATTTTTTTTCATTATAATTTTTCCTGTAGGTATATTATATTAAAACTCGGTATAATAAAACTTTCTGGTAAACACGAGTCAACCTGGTGCCGTTTTTACTACCGTAAAACGTACTTTGCTCTGAAATTGGCTCCAAACATTAAATACATTGATTTGTGAGGAAATTTATTACAGAGCCGTATATTTAATTATAAGTTTTTTAGAATGAAAACTAACATGAGACTCAAACATATTTAAAAACATTAAGAAATAATGCACCAAAACATTTCAAGCAATTATCGATTTAAATTACGTGAGTTAACCCGTTTCGCTAAATTAATTATACGTGTTTATTACCTGCACACGGTGCCTCGCGAGGAAAACACATAATTTTAACTATGCATTCTAGACATCAAAATAAACAAAAAATATTATGAGACCAAATGTCAAATTCCACATAAAAAAAAAATTTTTTTTTTCGATTTTTTTTAGATTTTTTGAATACTTTTTAACATTTCCAACACTTTTTATCATAACAACAATTTGTTAAAACTATTTTTTTTATGTTTTTTTTAGGGACAGGTTATTTCGTCAAGTCTATTCTTATTTTTTGATTGTCAGGCAAAAGGTGTGGTAATATTAGAACACATTGTGGCAGCATTGTAATCAAAAAGAAGTTTTATGACGAGTTACGTCGAAAAACTTTTTCCGAAAAAAGGTTAATTATCTTTGGAACCAAGCCGAATCCAGGAAATTTTATGTAATGTTAAATACTCTAAATATGCTCAGGAATTCAGCATTAAAATTATGTGGGTTCCTCGCGAGGCACCGTGTATATCTTTGTAGTCGACTGTATCGTACAGTCATCATTTGAAAAAGTAAACCTAATTGCAAAGATATAAGGTTTAACTTACGAGTGTCACTTTTAGTAACACCAGAGCAAATTCAATTCCAAGCTCTCGATAGTAAAATTCATCTACAGGGTGAAACATGAGTTGTGAACAGCAATACTCATTTTACTAACTTTATAAAGAACTAACAACTTGTGGGGCATTAATCACAAGTTACTCAAAAATATACTCTATTGTTTCCCAATTTTTAGGATTTATCTTAATAATATCATGGTTTTCGAATATGAAAACGGATTATTATTAAGACTTATAATTCAATAAATTGAATTACCTCGTTCAATAGAACTCATTAAAACGACTATTTTGTAATTTCGTGCAAAAGTAAATTATTTTTGTTTCATTTATCGCTTTAAATCTTTAATAGCCATTCATTATCATTTTCTAAAACCACCTTGAAAATTTAAATAAACCCTATAAATTTATTAGGGTATTCAGGACTCAACTCAAGTGTCACCCATGTGCGTATAATAGAATACTCATCTCTTTTTCAGTGACCCTAGCGATCGCAGTGCCAGACCTAGAACTTTTGATAGGCCTGGTCGGTGCCATCTTCTTTTCGACCCTGGGCCTGCTTATTCCAGTGGTTGTGGAGACCGCGCACTGTTGGGATCGCAACTTGGGCCCCTACTCGATAGTGGTGTGGAAGAATAGTTTGCTATTGTTATTCTATTTGCTGGTCCTAGTGTCCGGATGTTACGCTTCGGTTACCGAGATGGTAGCCAAGTTTTCGTAGTTCAATCGCGTCCTGTGGCCTATTTCACCATAATTACAAGTCTGACAATTGCAAAATACCACTGTTACTGACGTCACAGGCCTCCGTACGCTACGGCTACCGCTTACTATCGGACGGTCCATGTGCTTGTTTGCCACCAACATAAAATTATTACTAATAACGTTATTATATCGTTAATAAACTACTTTTCATTTTCTGAAACCCGTGACAATTGTCGCAAAGTTTAGTACAATAATTGTCATTAAATCTTGACATGAGATGGTAAGTGGTAACTGTAGCCTATAGACGCCCCGAATGGGACTAACAGTAAATTTACAATTGTAGCACTTGTCAATGTGGTGAAATTGGGGCCTAAGCAATAATACTGATATCCGTAACCGGCTATAAAATGTAGCTAAGTATTAAATTATGACGTGTGATTTCGAACGACGTTTGCAGTCCACACTCCACAGTAGTCGTCGCGTAAAGGAGGGCTATGTAGCCTTACCATAAGTAGCCGTACCATAATTTGTCAAGTAAGCAGGGCCGGAATTAAGGGGGGGGAGGGAGGCAACCGCGGGGCTACAGCCCCGGGGCCTCCACGAAAGAGGGGCCACAACAATAGAAAAATTTTTCAACTTCCAACTACCTAGTAAACTTTTTTTTTGAGTATTGAAAATGATCTATTCCGAGAACTGGATTTCAGCGAAATCATCAACGATTTTTCGGCGGAAAAAGCTCGGAAGATTCGGTTCGTTAACGCTAAGATTTAATTTCAGATAATTCTCATTTCCGATTATATTTATATGTTTGTTAATTAATAAAATAATCTATACTTGTTTCCACAATAAACTATATATTGAAAAACTTGACTGAAAAAAATTTACTACTTTATTTGGAAAATAATTGGGGGCCAGGGGGCTTCCACTCCTTGGTTGCCCCGAAGCCTCTCAACCTCTAAATCCGGCCCTGCAACTACGGTTACATAGTTACAATTGCTCTAAGAGATTTGAATCAAAGATTATTCGTTCGTTTGTTTTTTAGGATTACAAATTTGGTAAATAAAGTAGTAGTCATCGACAACCTTTCTTGTAATGACAAATATTAGATCTTAGGAATTTTCACCAAAACGACAACTTAACAGGCCGTAAGTTACTTATTTTATTATCTTAACTCAGTCAAGCTAAAAAAAAATAGGTGACTTTCTATAGAGGTCGGCCCTTTTTATTGCAGTTGAGTACGAGTATGTTATGTAAATACAGTGAACTTTAAATTAAATGTTTTTTTTATTTAATTTTTTCTGAAGTTAGTATAAGTAGGTAGGTACATATTGTTAATGTGTTCATGAGTTTAAATACGCTCCAGGATGCTTAGCCAAGTTGCCAATCGCTAACGCTTAGTAGCGTATCGTAGTTATCCCTCTCTGTCACTCTTTCATATTAGTGCGACAAAGACAGTGAACTGCCTTTCGTTTACGATTGACGATTACATGATGATGGCAACTTGTCTAAGCACCCTGCTAGTTTATGGCTTATTCGTAGTCCTCTACCGAATAAGTTGCGTCATCAGACTCTTCACCGACATGTATAAATAGGTACAGTGTATAAAACCGAGATGATAGTTCCGAATACTTCCTTGGGTTTTTAATTATGCAACCCTTCTGACCTGAATTAAGAAATTTAAAATAACACATTAATATAAATCAATAACACTTACATATTTAGTAACGAATATATTCAGTGTTAGTATTTTTAATGGCTGCTTATGATACTTTGACAGTTGAACATAAAAGTGTCACTTGCTTCCTACTTTTATGTTCTCTCTCATGCTAAAAAAGCGAACTGTATTTACTTAGAAGTAAAACCGTGGAACAAATAAGTACACTGGAATAATACACCAATATTTCTCACAAAACAATTTTATTTGTATTACAACGTCAACAATTATTTATTTTAAGCTATATCGTCATGAATGTTTGGATACAAATGTAGTGCAATTTTTTTTTCCTTCATATTTTCACGGAAACGGCCGAATTGTATATTTTTTATATAATGGATACTGGATACTGAAGGATATACCTATATAATGGATACTCAAGTTTATTGTGACAGCAATATGAATTCAGACTTTTCCGGGAAAATTTGAAAGAAAAATAGATTGTTAAACGAGGGTCGAAAGTAACCCATTGCACCCGAGATATTTATGGCGCCCGACCGTAGTAAGAGCACCAATAATTCGAGGGTCGATGGATCACTTTCACCCGAGTTAAACACTCACTTTTTTGAGGAAAGTAAAAGAATCGATTAAGTTTCAATCAAAGTTATTTTCCACCCACAACCCACACCCACTACGTACAAAAAATTAACTTGTATTTACTTTCGTTCGAGAGTAGAGCAAACGACCCCGCCTAACTACGTACGAAAATTGAAAATTCCAATCAGGACAGATGAAAAAATATTTTGCACTATACCTATCTGTGTGTATACCTATCAGTACCTGACCTGCCACCACGTTATTAACGTAAACTTACTTTATACGTATATGTAGATAGCACGAACGCGATGGATAGAAAGTAAGTCCGCGTCAATAACGCAACTGCAGCTCATGGTACGCACACTAAGCGATTTTAAGAGTCCCAAAAATACTAAAACAAACGTCTTATCTTGTCAATATTGCGATGCACGCACATCGTAATAAATAATATATGTGTGAACTCTTTGAACACCTGGATATAACTGACAAAGCCTGGACAAAACAATAATGAGAATAATGTATACATTCAAGGAAAGAAGCAAATACCATGTTAAATTATTGGTCTATTTATATGTTTCCAGTAATTTTTCCCTTCCCTGTCCGTTATACCTAATTAGTTTTCCCCAATCTAGCAAGAACGATGTTTTGAACTTATGTATTTGGAATGATTTCGTCTTCAGATTAAGCTAAGAGCATTATATTTATTAATGGAGACGCCTTACATATTCTTTCCTTTTTACAAAAATCTAGCACAAAAAGTCAACTCCTTTAATAGATTAATATGAAATTTAACAATAGCTATCGGCCCGAGAGAAGCTCTGTCCATTACGCTTGTATGGGTTTTTAAAAGACGTATTTACATACCTGGGATAACTGGGGGCAAGTTATAGGGATTTGATATCAATTAAAAAGATGTCGATATAATTATAATAAGATGTGCATATTGAACATTCTCGATTAAAGTACAGAGTTTCGATGTCATATCTGATATCGGGCCTCTTCAGATAGTAAAAGAATGCAAATGTCATTTTAATCAAAATGACAATTTAAACATTGATATTTTAATATTGATTGCATATTTTGAAAACTATTGTAAAATAAACGCGTAAATACCCGTTTAAATTAATTTTTATTTTAATTGAGTAACTACCTAATATTTATTTATGCCGAATAACATTTTGATTTAGTCATTCATAATAAGTATAATAACGTCGATATATTTTTAATCGATAAAATATTTTGCTACATCACTTTCGTATAAATGCCCCGAGTCATCCCAGGTATTATTTATTATTATTTCAATTGCACTTCTGGATTATTGGTCTTCCCTGAGATTTATAAATAGGGCGAAGGATATTAGGTAGTGATGACATGACAAAGACCGAATAAAAGTTACATACTTAATCACGAAATACACCGATATTATTATGATTCATATACAGGCTGGAATGAAACGACGATCTTTCCCGCTACCGATCGAGTCTACCAAGCCCTACGAAGTTACGATGAACTTTCAGTATGGGACCAATATCGAGATTACATGGAAAATTAACTTTTGCGTACTAACTCTTAACTAATCACTCGCTTTGTATGAGGGGTTGTAACTTTTTAAATATTTCGATGTTGGTACTATACTGAAAGTTCATCGTAATGGTTGGTAGCGAGAAGGATCGTCGTTCCGTTCCACCCAGTATAATTACGAATTAATGTTAGGTTATGTACTAGGGCTCGCGGTCGTGTCCGGGTTTCGTGTCAACGTTTCTCATACCCGTGTTCGTGTTACACGTACACGGGTTTCTGGCCCGATTTACACGGGTAATTAAAGTCCATGTAAATAATACCCGTCTACGTGGGTACCCGGGTACACGGGTATTATTTACACGGACTTTAATTACCCGCGGGTTCGGGGACGTCCTTGACGAGAAGCGTACGAATGGGTCGTGAGACTTAGATAGATAAGCGAAAGGCTAATTTTGTCAAATAGACCTTATTGCGTAACAGATAGAGTCGAAATTTATAAAACCTCATCAAAAAGTTATATCGGCTGACCTTTCCTGAACAGGTAGTGTTTTGTAGTGTCGAACGAAGCTGCAGGTTACATTCATAATAGACCTTATTTGCATTTGCTCAAATTATTTCGAACCCGTTCGGTTCGGTCTTAAGTACCCGGGTACCCGGGTAGCACGCGGTTTCGTGTAAACGGTATCCGTGTATTGGACACGGACACGGGTACTCGGCGGGTTCGTGTAATTCGGGTTCTTAGTACCGTCGGGCTTAAGAACACGGGTATCCGGTTTGGCGGGTTACACGTGTACCGTGAGCCCTATTATGTACTCGTATATTACAAATTATAGTTTAAGCGGGCAGATTCCTTAAAATAGCTTTTTGCAGGTAGCATTAGGCAGTAGGTGTATTACTTGAGAGATATACTATATTTATATTACCTACCAATGTTTCAAGAATTCGAGCCGGCTTTATGGGACCTCTGACAAACAAATATTGTGTACCACCTACGTAATGTACCTAATCATCATTTCCGTTTCTGTAACAAATCGCAGTGCTTAAGGTGCATTGGTGTAATTTCTTAAATGGGGCCCCTTATTTAGGAAGATAGTAGAATCTTCCTATGAGTAGTCATAATGATGGTTTCACGTGCCGACTGAGTTCGTGAGAGTGACAAGAGACAATGTAAATTACGGTATTCGGAATGAAAATATTATACAGTAAAACTAAAGATGGGTCGAAATTAATGATCGTATTCGGCAGAACAGTATGGTTCTATAGTCGAATACTTTATACAATAAAAATAACTACTTACTGTACCTACTGCACGGTAAATAATTAGATAAGAAATTATATTTAAGCAATTAATATCAATAACAAATATAACCACTATGCATTATAGATTATCGAAAGAAACAACACTTTCGTTTCGATAAAAGCTGTAAGTGTCCTGCAATTATTTAATAGTAGATTATTAACCAAGGGTCGAAGGTGATCCATTGCACCAGAGTTATTTCTGGAGCTCTAACGTAGTGAGAGCGCCAATAATTCGAGAGTCATTGGATCACAATCACCATAATTAAACATTCTACTTTACGAAAATTGAACCTTCCGTTCAGGAGAGATGAAAAATTACTTTCGACACTACGGACGGTAGAGCAACTTTTAACCCGCCTAATAATTATATTATTTGTGTGCGGCTCACGGTATGCGGCATATAATGTGTGATGTGTTTTTGAAGAAATAGGCGGCAAATCTAACGTGACATTACAAACGGCACCAAATAATGGCACAGACGAGAAGTCCATTAAATATAATGTTTGTGATTTATTTATACCCACGTTACATACTATAACGCAGCGATCTCATTAAATATACGACCACGAACATTAGTTTACTCTATCTACTTAGGTATATGTAATCTTAAACGCCATTTTAGGTCTACAATAGAAAGACATTATGACTTGTATGTAATGGAAGTCGACACTACATTTGGGCCAGTCAACATTTCGATCGACACTATTTTGTCTCGTAACGCAGGTGATAATTTCAACAAGTTTGCTAGAAATGCTTATAAATTGTACATGCGTTAGGCTTCACAGAAGTTCACAAGGATACATTTAGATTCCAACGGTTGTTCATTGCGAATATGTGTATAATATTAATTGACGTACATTTGTAAGTTACTGAAAATGTAACGCGAGAGACAGAAAATATGTCGATGTAAAAGTTGATTGGCAAATTTAAAGCTAACTGCAAAAGCTTAACTACTTTGGCAATGGTCCCTTAATAAATATACTGTACATTTATTATTCGATTTATCTCATTATGAATAAAACCCAACAAGCCTCGCCTCTATCAATTAATTAATTTACGTTTTCTCTATTGCTGACTAACAGAAATTCAATGGCAAGGGGCGTCAGTCCCAAAACGAAATATAGGTAGTTTCCTAATGTTACCACATTAGCATTTGCTCAATATTTTATGTAATTTACAATATCATAGTGTTACCACATTAGGAAACTAATAATAAAATCGAGGAAACGATTTTAAAAATAACACCACCAAAAAGTGTTTAAAAGTTCAATTTCAGAACATGAAAGATACAAAAACAGGCATTAGAATCATAACAGTTCAAATAAATAATTTAGTAGGTATAATTATGTACTGGTGTATACATTCTACTACTTTTACCATTCTATTTAACTTCGTTCAAGACTTTTTTTTTCAGTACAAACACAAATTCAGGTGGTGGTGATTTTACGCGCTAGTGTGAGATATTTTTCGTTTTTGCATTTTTGTCAGGGAAACTTCGGAGGGACATCTGTACTGAAAAACGTCGTACGATGCACGTGCGAAAATTCGTTTCATTTCTCACACTTGAATCTTAATGTACTATTTGTAACCTTACACTTTTATCCTACGCTGGAAAATAATTATGAAAATAGGTATCTGGGAGTATAATTTATGTTACGACTATTTGGCAATTTTTATTACGACTTTAATTACTCTGTGCATGTGTTTGATCCAGTATCCGTACCATGAGTTGCCAAGTAACGGATACGTTAGGTTTTACTCTAAGCTCTAAGCCACTCTAAAGCTGTCCATCGCACTCGCTCCAGTATATCCTTGCGAGCGCAATAAAATGTAACGTATCGAGTAAAATAAAACCTACCCTAAGCTTTACTTTCCAACTCTTACGGAGGTTAGTGCTGAAAAGGACCGAAACCGGAATTTTACAAAAACCTCGTAATAGCCCAATATTTTAAACTGTTGTAATACCTACTCTTTATGTAGTGCTCAATATTTTATGTAATTTACAATATCATATTTTTAAATTACTCCATTAACTTACAATTTATATACTGAAGAACGAAAAAAGAACCGTTCTTTTTGTATGGAGAAAATAACGGTTCCTGTCCCTAGGCTGAATTTTCGTCTTCCGTTTAACTTATTGCGGTAGGCGCTTGACACTTTCTTTTATTTATTTTTATGGTTTGTTCTGTTTTAAACAAACGTAGGTGCTATAAGACAATTCCATCAAACCCACTTTGCATTGTTAAATTGAGTTTTCACTACTTTCAGGCAAATATAACATGGACATCATTTTCATGTAATGTCACGTTGGGTAAGTGAAACAGAGGGCAACTGAAACACTTATCTCCCTTACCCAACTTGACTAAAGAAATACATATAATAGTACATTATAATAGAGGCCGGGACGAAAGGGGTTGCCTGCCGAAGACATATAGACGGATGTATGAGGCGGGCAAGGGCGAGGAGGTATGTATAGAGCTTTCCTCTGACATGCAACGAAATAAACAACAAAAACATATTTTTTTTATATGCATAGTATTGCATAGTGGTAGAATGTCATGATGGCTGTGCCACAAATGTATGTGGAAAGGAATTAGAAAAGAGCACTTTGTCGGCCTAGGCTTTCAAGATTTGAGAACAATATTTCATTGCATGTTTCAAAAAATTAATCTTGTGGACTCAAAGCTACAGTAAAAATGTACGAGCCATTGACGCCGTAGGAGTATACAAATGAAGGGTCCACGGAAAGAACATGTCTAGTCAATTCAAAAG
>JALPQI010021461.1:0-17421 GCA_025490895.1 Thaumatotibia leucotreta
AAAGTTGGGAAGGGTTTGCAAAGTTGTAGCATTTGGGGGTACGTGACAAGCGTAAGCGCCAATTGGCTTAGAAATATTTTTTTCTATCTCTGAAAAATATTTCATAGTAAGGTTTTGCGAAATAGTTTTTATTATAAATAAAATTTGAAGACAGTGTCCTCCAAATTCTCATAACTTGAGTCCTTTTTTTTTGAGTAATTTAAGTACTGGATAGAACCTGGCTGTGTAATTACAGTACAACTAAGGAAACCTCCTTTTAAGGCGTATTCGATTCCCATCACGGGGAAAATATGCTAAAAACTAGAAGTGCTTTAATTAATTAATTGCAGTCACCATTAAAAACACGTAATAATTTAAGGGATCGGATGACAATTCTCCGAGTAAGGACCTATAAAAGCATAGTAGACTTGTTTTATGCTTATTATAGCTATTTTTGAGAATATAAAAAAGTGTGCTAGTTATATAATAATAGTTAATAAACTGAGCGCAAACAGTAGTGATTCCTAAAATTGTTAGTCACCAAGAATTCTGGCGTAAACTAACAACAATGACCTAGTCAAGACAAAGATAACATTACATCATAACGTAGAAATAGTATCTGTGTGCCATAAAACATTCCATCTAAAAACAAAATTGCTAATGTTAAGAAAAAATAGTAACGTTATATAGGCATCGTAACATTAGGAAAATAGGTACCTCATAATTACTTAGAGAAACGTAACTTACCCACACATCAAATTAATAATTTATAAAAACGCATTTTTTGCAATAACTTTATATTAAAGGCATTCAATACCCATCACATTAATATGGATCCAGTTAAAAAACCGTTATTTGCGTGACTTTTGCTGATACCAAAAACGCTGGGCTTTGATTTATAAAACTAACGCTTGACAGTTCCTGGTTAAAATAGTATCCAAAACTAGAATCTAAATGCTTAATAATAATAAGTGTTTCGAAACCCTAATGGGAAAATGCTTTGAACAAGGTCTGACCAACTTCATTTTAACCTGATTATTCGTTTTGAAGATTCTTTTAGGCGACTAAAACCAACAACTAAAATCAGTAGCGTCGAAACCAAAACGCACTAGACATCCCTCGAAATTCCAAAGCCGAATATTCAATAATAATCGCTCGAACAACGAGCGCACGCATCGCAACCGGTTGCCCCGGTACCACGAAGCCTGCTCGTTACAATCTAAAATTATATCAACTGGTTACTGGACTTTTATGAGGTACCATTTTACGCTTTGAGCTGTAAAAATTTGGAAATTTGATTGCTCTTTTGTTTTTATTCGGCACCACGAACGTCAAAAATCGTATGTTTCGGGCATCTTTGTCACTCCAACGAAGGCGTCATTGATGTGACAGAGAGAGATACACGAAATTTAAGATTTTCAATGTTGTTAGGTCTGAGTCCTGAAGTGGATGTGTCTGGTTTTTGAAGTTTTATCTACCTTGGGGGTAACATTTGTGGTTTAGGCTGTGTTTTTGGATTGGCAGATACTGTTTTACTGGTGTCGAGTTCAAAAGTGCCTATATTACCAAAAATAAGTGCGTATTGAATTTTTGTCCTGTATTTTAAGTATGTATATTTCAATTTTTAAATTTGATATAATTTAAATCAGAACAATTTTTGAAGATACTTATATAAAAAAACTGATATTTTTATTTATCTTCTCGTGATACCATAGTAAGTTAAGTAATAGGAAAATATATTCCCAGCAAGAAATATTAAAAATATATGTTATTTAAATAACACTAGGCCAGTTTGTATGTCCTTATTATATTAAACTGAAAGAGGCGTATCATATTTACGATTCCAGTTTTTACAAATACGTATCTTAATCGTCTTCGTTATTATAATAATATATTCTACTTATTCCTTATACAGTAACAATTGTCCCAGTTAATTCTATACTTCATAGTTAATTTCGGTTGCATTTTTTAATTAACCGTTAAAAAAAGTTAAAGATCACCTGGTAGAAGTCTCATTACTATCATCATCTGCTATTGTGTCTATAAAATGTAGGACCTTATAATTATGGGTATAGAGTTGGTAATCGTTTGGGTTGGAAGGTCCCCATTGTTTTTACAAGAGGTCTCATGGTACAGGGTGATTGCTGAGAGCTTGAGGTCCATAATTGGTCTCTGCTACTGGTCTTAAATAGGTTGCTAACAAATGTGGTGTGAATTGGCAGGGTCTGATGATTGTACGGAGGATTTATTGTAGGTTTCGCTATTTTAATATATGTATAAAATGTGCTTACGACTTAAGATTGCTTAACGTATGGACATGCAGATATGTATATACAGGCTATTTGTATGGGATGATAAGTTTAACAAAATTATTCCTAGCGCAGTCTTCGGAATGCATTATCGAATTAAATAGAGGTTATTAGTAATTTCCACTTTATAATGATTATTGACTGTCCGACAGATTTATTTAGTATAGTTTACATATTTAGGTATGTCCGATGTGACCGATACGTCCTTTGTGACGATAATGGGATGTTTTTTAATTTTAGTTTAGTAATTTTTCTACAGAAATAGACCACATTATACTAAAATTAAACAAAATTTACATAGAAACATCTTTAAAAAAATTCGCCTGCAAGTCAGACGCAACCCACAAGAATTCGTTCCAAAAAAACTCCGTGATTCATTCGGTACCTGGCATTTTGACGTAACGGCCGAGGGCAAAAAATGCCAGAACGGACTTTTAGAACACGTAAAACAATATTTGTTTTCTAAAATATAGCTTAGGAACATCACTTTATTGGTGGGAAAATATTCAAAGTTTTTAATACATTTGTCGTATATTTTGAAGGATGATTATGGCGCTTACGTCATCAGCAAAAATGCTTCAATATGCAACGCTTCATGTCGCAAGCGCCAGTAAGTGTGAACTTGAGGCATTTTTACAAGAAAAATACACATGCTTTTTACTATCACGTTTAAGTCTGACCCATATCGACAAAAATCAAACGCCACAACTATGTATACACGACAGTATAACTTAACTTTAAGGTAGTTTACACTGATTTTTGATATTTTAGTTTGACCTAATCTTATTAACGACAACACTACAACGTGCGAAAAATTAATAGTAAAATGCAAGGCAAGGCCGTATTATTGACCAACGTGGAACAATATAATATAGGCAATTGTAATTATATTTTATAATAATTTAATTAAAATAACGTTTAACTAACCATCTCTTTGCAGTACGATTGTACTGTAAGTGTAATGGTTTTAGTAGATCGATTGCCAATGCAAACTATACATTCATTCAAGGGTCACTCACGAATGGTCAGTTAACTGTAGCGGCTATGGTACCTTAACGCCCATTAATTATGTAAAGTAAATTAAACTACGCTATTTTTCCAAGTAGAAATCTTGTTACAAATCGGATCAATATACACTAATAGTTACAACGACAAAGACTTTACCACCTTTATCATAAGGCTCATGCTAATAGATTAGCGCCTATATGATAATTAGTCAGTCATTAAGCTACTTACATCTATTTAAAACTGTGAAGCCAAAAGTCATACTTCGTTTAGTTTTCTTGAGAGTTAAATCCTTTTAGAACTAAAGGCATCAGTTCTCGGACAAGCGTATCCAAAACATAAACGTCACGATTCATCGTCAACTCGTAAGAACTTACGTCATTTTGATTCTAAAGTTACAACGCATGCGCTCAAAAGAAAAAAGTACTAAGTCATAGCATTTATACGAGACATATGATCTTTTGGATGTAGAGGGGTCGTTCTTGGACTCATGAAGCGTAGACCACCAATGGTGATTAGAGGCGGGCCGCGACTTGGTAGGCGGTTTTTGCCCACCGTACCGTATGGGTGGACATAGATACGGATAGGTTGTAAAAGTGCGTATATCCGGTTTATACTCTTTTCAATTGGAAGTTTCTTTGCAATATTTAATAGTATTAAATATTACTTAATGTTTTATAGAAATTTACTATAAGATTAGATGTAGATACAATATTTTTTGTGATTCACAAAAAACTTTATTTTTGTCACAAATCGCCAAGTAGGTGTCGTAAAATCCCTTGACCCCTTGAGAACGACTCAAATCCTTAAATTATTTTATTACTGTAAAGTAAAATTAGATGTTTTTTATCATGTAAAACCATATTTTGAAAGTTTTTTATAGTTATGTTTTATTATGTTTTATACCTACATGTATTGAGCATTTTACGTCACATAATCAAACCAAAACATTTAAACAAGTCTCATACAATAATACTTCGACTTGCTCATTACAACTACAGATACCGTTTATATTTTTTTACGTTTAAAATAAAACGATAATCTGCTAAGTGCATTACAACAATGTATACAATAAAAACCTATCGACATGGACGTTACAATGTCAAATAACATGATAATGTTTTAAGTCTAAATGTCAATTAAAGTAATTAATGGTGTAAGTGTAAGTGTTGCATTAAACATAGCTGTATACGTTTAGGACTTATAGGTCATTCAGTAGGTACAGTCAACAAAAAATGTGGTTTACCACTTTTCAAATCTATTCAGTGGTAATAAAGTCTAAAAGTGAACCACATTTTTTGTTGACTGTACCTAAAAACATCATTTAAACTAACGTAATCCGTATTTGGCTAAAATGTTGTAAATGCTTTTAAATTGATTGACACCTTCTTAACCGTTTCAGTGCGGATGACACGCTAGGCGTGTCATGAATGTTTTTAACGAATGGCGTATGACACGATAGGCGTGTCAACATAATGTATGGCGTAAGGCACGTTTGTCGTATCATGAAAAAATTGTTCGCAGCCATAGATAAAAGTTTTTGAAAGTGGAACACGCAAAGAATCAGTCTTCTTCGGTTTCTGAAATGACACTTTAACGATAAGTTGATAAGGTCTTTAGGTTTTATTACTTGAGTTAAAAAATACGCTTTTATTATTGATTTTGTATGTTTGCACAATAATTGTGATATTTTTTCCTAATTTTAACGGGAATAATTAGTATTTTTTTTCTCTTTGTATATAATAAAAAAAAATGTATGGACATTTTGTGATACTCTTTCTCCTGAAAGGATGAAAAAACCTACGATACATTCCAAGGTGGCAAAAAAATAATTAAAAAGGCAAAAATAAAAAAAGCTCTTATTTCGTAATGCACACCGTTCATTTCATTACTGACAAGTGTGACGAATAATTATGGTTGATTACAACCCTTTGTATTGCAAAGTTCATTTCTTATACCTAACGGTTCTTGTTTGATTTTACTCGCACAGTACAGTAAAGGTGGATTTAGACCAATCCAACATTCGCTCATTCTATCCCCCACTCTACGATATCAACTAATATCGACGAATCACGTTTTGTGTAACGAACGAATTTCGTAGAGTGGGGGATAGAATGAGCGAATGCTCGTTTCGTCTAAATGCGCCTGAAGATTAATAGGTTTTTTTTTCATTTTGTCTGTTTTTTATAAATGTCTGTTTTAACAGACATCTGTCTGTTTTATCTTTAGATAAGATTACTAAATCTTACCTAAGCAGAACTTTAACATAACCTAGTTACTATGTCTTAGGTTTTGCAAGTTACTTATTAATCATTTACGAAAAAAAATTGGGTTGTTTGTTGATATTTTTTGTGACGAAGGCAGACAACTGAGCTCAGCCAAAACGAGAACTGAGGCTCATGGGCATAGTGACCAAAAAATCGCCTATGCGCTGCCTACCCTGAGGACTTAGATGGATTGCCTCTATGCCAGTAATTACACCGGCTGTCTTACCCCCAAACCGGAACACAGTAAATACTGTGCCTTTTCTTATGGTCTTTTCGTCATTCTCTAAATGTGCATTCGATCGTTACACAAAACGTGATTCGTTGATTTCGTAGAGTGGGGGATGGAATGGCGAATGCTCGTTTAGTCTGAATGCACCTTAATAGGTACGTTTTGTTTCTATTGACAGTAATTTACGCCAATTTGCGGGATTTTTCCGATATTACACCAAACGCATGGCGTGACGCCGCTAATTTATATAATTGAATCATCGCCATTTCATTTAGCGGGTAACCGTTGTGTTGTGAGCGAAAACGATTGTTCCGGTTAGGGTTGCCTACCGTGAAATTTTAAACGTCAATTTCGATTATCTGTCTCTGTCATACAAGTGACGGCTTCGTTGGAGTAACAGAGATGGATGGTAGAAATGTACGACTTTCGAAGTTGGCTGTACGCCTCGCCTCCAGGCCTACCGCTAACTCCAAAATCCGCAAATTTCTAGGCTTTGTCTCATTCACTCCAACGAAGGCGTCATTAGAGTGACAGGGAAAAATCCTACACAAAAAAAGTGAAAGATTTTGCAGTTTGCCTTTAATAAAATAATGACTCGTGGTAGAGTCACCACTAAGTACATACGAGTTATGGTATAATAAAATTGATCAAAGTTGTGCGCTGCGAGTCATAGATATGAAATTTCTACCAGAGCTAGAGGGTCTTAAAATAGTTGCTTTCAGACCTTAGTAGGTGCTAGAGGATCTATGTATTTTAGATACTCGGTCTAGAATGTTTTCATTTCAGATCTGTAATGTAACTTCATGTAGGTTTTACTCGGTACGTAAACTTGTCCATCGCGCTCGCTCCAAGCTCCAATAAATAAGTGCGAGCGCGATAGAATGCTTTATGTATCCAGTAAAACCTAACGTTACCGATACTTGCAAAGTCATGGTACGGCTACTGGATTACAAAACTGCTAATTTATATGAAATTGCACCAGTTATAAGACATTGCATTCTCAAGTTCATATTTGTTAAAATTTCAATTCTTTCCTCTTCGAGCGTCTAGACAAAACATGGCGACACCAACTCGAGTTCCACATTTAACTAAAAAAATATAACGGTCAACGGCAGCTTACAATTAGTGACCCTATTTGTACATTAATTAGGTTCTAATTGGCAGCACTGTGTTCGTAATTGAGACTTTTTTCCGACCGCCATCTTCAGCACTATTCCCTTAGCTTGCATAGAAGTGTCATGGAGGTAAATGAGCAGACTGGTCTCCTGACTAGTAACTAGGCGTCGTCCTTGAGTGGAATCACTGCGATGGAAGAGGACCTAATACTAAATGGCATCTGTCTGTCTGTTTCACTCCAATGACATCTTTGTACAGAAACGTATGAAAATTTACGATGTTCGATATTTGTGGTAGGCCTAAGTTTCACATAAAGGTGGGTTTACACCAAACTAGCGAATGCTCATTCTATCCCGACTCTACGAAATTCTTTCGAAAATGTGCATTTTCTGTAAGAGTGGGTGATATTATTATTATTTATTGAATTATTAAAACAGTCGACAAATATTAAAATTATCACAGGCCCTGCAAAACTATTTAACAGTTTGACTGCAGGATAAAAGTAAATAAGAAAATAGACACATTAAACTTAAAGTTAGGACGGACTTGACAGTTACTATGGCAGGCTAATATACAAGTAATAAATACATCTTTAATATAATAACTTTTTTCTTAAATTTCTGCTTATTTGGTTCAAGACGGATGTCCACTGGCAAACTGTTAAGAGTGTATGGTAAACGCTTCCTGAGAGTTCTGTCACCGTAATAATTATTAACCCTAGGCACTTCATATTTACCCGTGGACACCGATCTGGTGCCATACGCGTGTGTAGCCCCATACAGGTCGTGCTCTCGATTGTCTTGGTTGTTGATTGCTAAAAGGTACTTGTGCTTTAAACTAATCGGAAGTATTTTACAAATTTTAAATAGTATCCGGTATTCGTTTCTTTGCATGTTTTTAATTTTTTCGGGGACAAGTAATTTTAAAAATCTAAGATAGAATGAGCCAATGCTCGTTTGGTCTAAATCCACCTTAACCTATAGTCTATAATATTTCTTCTGACTATTCTGCACTCGGCAAGCGTGTACAATACTACCCCAGACGTGACCCGTAACTTGACACCCCTACATATGCTACCGGTTTCCTCACGAAGGCCTGCACTTAAAACAAAGCACTAAGGTTCAATTTCGAGTAACAATCGTGCTGTGACAAATTTTGAACAAATCAACACGTGTTTTCTGTCTGGCAGCGCCAATGGGGTCTAATATGGGAATGTGTGATTTGTCGTTTATGTTAAATGGGTATTGATAGGTTAATAGTTACGTCATAAAAACGGTCAAGTGTGGTGATCACTGATCAAAAGCGTAGGGTCGGAATATCAAGTTCATAGTTAATTTTTAACCTGATATAAAAACATACAGGATTGCAAGAATTGCGTAAATAATGATCTAATGTAGACCTTAAAAGTTATCGTTAATATAAACAAGAGTAAGTAGTTGATAAGCGGTTACGTCTATTACATGTGAACTGATTAAGGTTATATTGTTTTGAGGTTTTAAACTTTTTAAAGATACTGTATATTTAGTCAAGAAATAATCACCATTTGAAAAAAAAATTAACCGACTTTGAACGATTTCTCCAAGATCCCGTCATCCTTTTTAGGGTTCCGTGACTCAAAATGAAAAAAAAAAACGGAACCCTTATAGAATCACTTGCGTATCCAGTGCCGGATTTACCAGTAGGCCAAGTAGGCCATGGCCTAGAGCGGCAGATTTTAGGGGCGGCAGATTTGACAGCAAAAAAAATTTTTTTTTTGTGTCAAAAAATAGTTTGGCAGATTTTAAAAGCGGCAGAATAGAAGTGAACTTTTTTTAAACTTCGGCCGTGGCTGCAGAATTATACAGGGTGGAAAGGAACGACCGAGTCTACCAACCATTACAATTAACTTTCAGTAACATAGTACCAACATCGAATTATCTATAAAAAAATGTATCCCCTCATACAAAGTGAGTGATTAGTAGAGTTCAATTTTAACCAACATTCTCGTACTATGGCTGATACTGTGGTAGACAAGAGTTCATACGAAGAGACTGGGGTTGTGCTTTGTATGAAAATTAATAACAATATGCGACTCTACCCTTACCACATAAACTCTAGAAAGCGGTCCTTGAATTTGAAAAATGAAGAAGTTCTTCTAACGAAAATTAAAATTCTATCAGGTGGACAAAATGTTGACATTTGGTAGCTGGCTACAAGACGGTAAAACACGTTTCTTATTTGTAATTGTTTTTGCACGTGTCTCGTACGACGTTTTTAATGCAGATGGCCCTCCGAAGTTTTGGACCTGACGTAAAATGACACACTTCTCGCACTAGAGCCTAAAAAAGGCACCATCTGCACTAAAAACATTTTTTTCGACGAGGATGAAAGTTTGAGCCCGAGTGAAAAGAGGGCGACAATCACCCGAGTTAAAAAGAAGTTTTTACACGTGTATCGAACGACTTTTTTCATAACAAGTGCCTCAAAAAGAGAAATTTACGCACGCGAAGCGTGCGCAAAGTTTTCTTTTGCGCACTAGTTAGGAAATAATATTTATTAGTGCGGTCACAGACGACATTTCAGTAAAATTCCTGACACTAAGATTAAACGCCAGCTACTTTCTACGACTTAGAAATCCCGTTTCATTGCCAACTTCGAAGCAGGAATATTCTTCTCATAGAAAGCCAGCTACTAAACCAGGCTACAAGATGGGACTAAAGAATTGCCATTTTGTAGTCTACTTTGAATCAGGAATATTTTTCTCACATGGAAGCCAGCTATGAGCTACCAAACCTGGCTACAAGATGGGATTTAAAATAATTTACTATAAAAACCGAGTTGAAATTTATTAAATGGTGTAAATTATGCTCAAACTGATTTTAAATTTTTGAATGTTAGGACTTCTTTATTTTTCCAATTTAAGGACCGCTATCTAGAGTTTGTGTGGTAAGGGTAGAGTCGTATATTATTATACAACCCCAGTCTCTTCGAATAAACTTTAATCTACCACTGTATCGGTCACTGTATGTTGGCTAGGCGTCCATACCTCCACTGTCATACCAGCTAAAAGTTCGCGTACTGTACAAAGTACGTATAAAGGTGCATTCAAAGCAAACGAGCATTCGCTATTCTACCCCCACTCTACGAAATCAACGAATCACGTTTTGTGTAACGATCGAATTTCTTAGAGTAGGGGGTTAAAATAGCGAATGGTCGTTTGGTTTGAATGCACCTTTACTTTGTAAAGTACGCGAACTTTTAGCTACCGCGAACACCGAAGTTCATCATTTCATTGCCCGAAAATTGAAATTTCGGGCAATGAAGACGAAGACGAAATCGCGGTAGGGATGCTGGATTTCCTTTCCTGCCACGAACGCTCCGGTACGAGTATTACGCACACACGGCTGTGAAATGAAATACCTGCCAAAGTGTCCAAGTGTTCCTAAACGACTAATGTATGAAGCTATTTTACGTTTCGATTTTCTTCCTAATTTACCTAACAAATTATTCTAATTAGCACAGTGGATAGGGGCGGCAAAATATAAATGGCCTACAAGCGGCAAATTTCTAAATCCGGCACTGTGCGTATCTGTCTGTCTGTCTGTCTGTCCCTCATGTCTCGATTTACTCCGAAACTTTTCGATCGATTGAGTTGAATTTGGCACACATACCTATGCAAGTTGGTGACCCAGTTATGGAACGTAAATTAATTTTAAATATGTGGGCTACTTTTGGAAGTAAATCAGATTATTTTGTTAAAGTTTTGGTAACTGTATCATATAATTATATCAAATGAAAGGGCTTAGTGTGAGGATTTTAAATATGTATATGTTTTATTATGATAATGCCTATAGTTGGATGGTTCTTTGGTTGATACTTTTAAAATTTAACCTATAATTAAGTTTATCTTCATAATAAACAACATAATAGATTCTGTAATCAGAGTTTACATTATTATTTGCATCGTAATTTCAAAGTTTCACTTCAAATCGAAAGCATACAATAAAATGAACCAAAAGCTTGTAAAACACTGAAGTTAATGCATAAATTAAATTAAATTAAATCTACTACTTCCATCTAAATGGCTAGATTTCTGGATTTGAACAGTAAAATGTACATAAACTCTAAAACACTGCTCGTAATGGCTTATAAAAGAAAAGTCGTATGTTAATATGAAACTCTTGAAAAGATACGACGTTTCGGAACAGTTTGAACAGGATATTTCCATTTGCAGTTTACGTTACCGTTTACTGCTCTTGCTATTCTATTTATGAATGTTGTGTTTTGACTTAGGGCGGGTTGCACCACGCATTAAGGCGTGTGCGTGGCGTGTTCGTTGTAAAGTATGCGAATGTCATATTAGATGACACACCGCTTGCGCGACGTCCAGCAAAACGGTGTGACATCTACTATATAACATGTTTATTGGAGCGAGCGCGATGGCCTGCTTTACGTATCGAGTAAAACCTAACTTTGATTCGGCGACCGCATTAGGCGAACGACCAAGTGCAATTACCGCTTAATTTAAACTTGTCAACTTATGGTTATACGGCTACTTAAAAAAACATATTAAAACAATGCAATATTAAACGTTTGCCGTGTGGTGACGGCAGTAAGAATACATTTGTCACCACCCCAACTCCTCCTGCGGGTGACGTAAGAGTCGACTAAGGGATTAAAGTGTCACTGACCATTCTACAAGATTGATGATGGGCAGCAGCGTCATCATAGTGGACAGTTGGACACATTACTGCGATCGCCAATCCGCTTGCCCAGCGTGGCGATTATGGGCATGTACCTCCTAATGCGTCTATACGCATAGTTAATAGGAGAGGCCTACGTCCAGCAGTGGACTAACATAGGCTGATGATGATGATGAATATAAAACGGCCTAGCCCACTGTCCTACCTAGGTCTAACTTTAGCTCTAGACCTGTTAACAGTAATGGACACTAACTCCTGACCCGCTATAAACGTAGTTAGGTTCACGACTAGTTATTTATAGGCCAGTCATTTTAGCTGAAATTTGGTATAAATCTCGGAATTCGAGATACCCAGCTGTAACTTTGTAAATAGTTGTATATTGACATCCTAAAAGTTGTCTCAAAACCTACATATGGTAGGGTGTCCGCAACTATTAAATTTCAAGGTCAAAAGGTCACAAAACCGTCTTTTTGCGCTTTTTTTGGAAATATTTCTTTTTATATGGGTTTTTTGCTATTTGTATGTATTATCAATATTGTAGAATACAAAATTCTCTACAACTCTTGCATAAAAACATTTTTTATAGGGTGAACCGTTTTCGAGATAGACGGCTGAGAGCGCGCGGCAAGAGCATCACTTCAGGTCAACAGGTGCCTCCGGTCGAAAACGCGCCATATATACTTGAATAACTATCGATAAATCGATAATATTAAATATTTTTAGTAACTATTATATAATATTTTATCTTTTTCTTCAGGCCTTAAATCTATATCCATTCAATAATACTGATAACCGTTACCTAAAATTAAAATATAATTAAGCGATGGGTTCCACAATAGAATCTTGCATTAACGCCCACGACAAAAATAATTTTGATACCGTGTGACATATACCGTTTTTCACACCACCTATGAGAAAAATAGACATCTTACGTATTTTTCATCACACTTGCTGTCTAAGCGCGCCATTGCTTGCGTGTGTAGCGGGAGTAATAGAAAAGTGAAAATCCCTAGGGAGTAATAGAAATGTCAGTACGTCATTTAATAATATTATGTCTCAAAACTTATTTTTTTGTCGGCAAGTGTGATGAAAAACATTGTATGCATCACGGTCGGTAAGCGGAATACTAACTCGAGTCATCTTCTAACACTCTCGTTAGTAATTCCGTAGGTACTTACCTCCCTTGATGCACAATGTACTATAATATTATTGCGCATAATGGATTCCTAAGTAATTGCCTACGTACGTGCTATTTATTTTCATATTTCCTTGCTATTTTTTAAGCTGGCAACAGAAAGTCCTTGAAAACCCGTATTCGAATAAGTGGTGTCAAATAGTACATTACGACACAAGTGCGAAAAACATGAAATTCGAAACGAGTGGTGTTGTTTTAAAACACGACCGATAGGGAATGTTTTAAATCGACACGAGTTACGAATTTCGTTTTTGCACGTGTCTCGTACGACGTTTTTTAGTACAGATGGCCCTCCGAAGTTTTGGACCTGACGTAAAATGACCCACTTCTCCCACTAGAGCCTAAAAAAGGCACGATCTGTACTAAAAAATATTTTTTCACACCACTTATTCGAATTTTTAGTTTTGCTAGCTAGTGAGCAAACTGCAATTTTGCTGTGAAAATGAAAAAAAAAACTTGTATATCGTTGCTTAGTCGCAGGTCGTCTTTTCATACTGCGGGGTGTAAAAATGCAAACTTTGAACATTTAAACTTTATTACATCCATCACTTTCATTCCGTTACGAAAAAAAAAGACAGATAAAAAATATGTCGATTCGTTATTCGACTGAAACCTTCGTAGTAGGCCCCCAAAAAGCGGGAATTAAAAACTCGTTCGGATGCAATATAAAATTCGCACTCGTGTTAAACTTTTATAATAATAATATATGAAACCTATAATAAATCTTATATTATTTTAATCATATGAGTATTTCATTATTCTTAAAATATAATGAAGATAAGTGATATTTGTTGGGAATTTTATTGTCATAATTTGTTTTTTTTTTATTCGTGAACGAATGTAAATTTCTATGTATACTTATAGTTTCAGAACGCACTTTATATTCTTTAAAAAGTTTGCGGGATTGAACTTTTAAAATATTACTTGTTATTATTAAGTTTTCTTAGAGATAGAATACAACTTAAACTAAAAACTGTTTTAAACATGAGTGAATCAAGTAATGAAGCCGTTGTTTTAACTCTTCAAGAGTAAGTATTGGTGTTTTATTACTTTGCGTTACAATTTATGTTCTCGCCGCTGAGATGAAAAGTTGTATGTATCATCACACAAAAGCGTTCACATTTGCATCTCGTATCTGAGTGACTATCTGACCGTTTCAACCGCCTAATTTTGGTGGCATAATTTTTGGTCGAAGTTTCTAAACGTCTCAATGTCATACTTCGTAATTTGTATAGGGTACCGTCCGTGCCTCCTTCAAAAGACAAAGTAGCACATTACACCGAAAACAAAATTCGGCAAAAATGATGCCACCAAAATTAGGCGGTTGAAACGCTGAGATATTCAGCCATCTTTGAGTTCCTCACTGCGTAATTATCTTTCGCTTGCTCGGGGACTCAACATTTGTTGAACAAATAACTATTTAAAGTGCATTTTCTTTTTAAAAATCTTTAATTTTAAAATCCTTTCACTACGTCTAAAATTACACCTGGGAATTATACGGGCCCCTATTTCAATCTAATTATAGCCAGTAGGTACAGCATGCCTAGCTAGCCAAGATGTCATTCTGCAATTGTATACGACAAACGATAAGTGATAAATATATGAGAATGATAAATTCGAACGAAAAGTCACGTGATCAAATGATCATGCATGGAAATCCATGCATTATTATGGTCACGTGACCTATCGCTTATCGTATACGGTTGCAGAATGGTATGTTAGCTAGGCCTGCAAATGTTCAATCGTATTGTATACCTAGTTACGACCGTCTTCTCTTTCTTTCAGTAAATTTTGAATCGTATCTTGGTATCTACGGAAACTACGGACGTACAATTTGAAGAACTATGGCTGATTTATGTTTTCTATGTAGTGAGTCAGATTTGGGAGGTGAATCGCTTATTGAAGTAGTGCGAGGTATGAAATCTCTACGAACTGCAAGTGTCGAACGAAACGATGGAAAAATTGATTATTTAAAATCAGTTGCCTCAGTTAAAGTGCATGAAAAGTGCAGAAGTGTTTACATTAGTAAAAACTGTATTCAAGCAGCAAAACGGAAACAAAAAGAAGGAGAAACTATAACTTCTCCATGTGTACTCCGTAAAAAACGAGGTGAAGTGTTTGATTTTAAGAATCAATGTTTATTTTGTGGCGAAGTCGCTGATGAGGCTGCAGAGAAAAAAAAAAGAGAAAAATATAAGCGGAAGATTAAAAATGTGAGTACTCTTGAGTTTAAAGACACTGTTATTAAAAAAGCAGAAGAACGTGGGGATGATTTCGGAGAATTGGTGAAAAGTCGTATAATTTTACAGTATGATTTGATCGCTGTCGAAGCGAAGTACCATGCTGCTTGTTTCACAAACTTTTCAAATAAATCATCATCATCGCCTCTTGAGAAACCTCGTCAAGATAATCAAGTTACAGAAGCTATGATAGAGATTTTCAAGTACATCGAAAATAATAATGATTCTCAATTTACATTAAAAGAGCTTAAAGATGTCTTGACAGGGTATGTGCCAGATGATAAAACTATAATTGCAAGACTACAACAGAAGTACTTAACCGATATCGTAATTACGAAGAAAGTTGGAGCTTTTACAATAATTTCTTTCCGTGATACACAGGCTAATGTTCTATCAAAAGCTTGGTACGAAAATAAAAAAATAGATCCTGAAGCAGAAAGGCTAAGAATCGTAGAAGCTGCAGCAGCAATCATTAGAGAAGATATCCGGACATCTATAGTTGAAACTAAATCTTATCCACCTCCTAGTAAAATGTTGGAAAATGCTAATCAAGAAATCCCAAAAACTTTATTACATTTCTTAGAAGAAGTCATCGTCAAAAACAGGAAGGGACAAATTGATCATTTGAAAACAAAATGTACTTCAATAAGCCATGCAATTATGACTGCCATACGGGAGCGTTCTTTTTCATCACAGTTACTTCTGAGCCTTTCCGTATTTCTTCACAGAAGATATGGATCTAAAAGACTATTGGATATTTTATCTAGTTTGGGATTTGCAGCTTCTTACAGTAATACAGTACAGTATGAAATTTCAGCAGTTTATCACCCACAGCCTCGAATTTTATCACCGGAGTCAGGTGCACTTGTTCAATATGTTGGAGACAATGCCGATATAAATGTCCAGACTCTCGATGGTAACAATACTTTTCATGTTATGGGGATTATTAAGATAGTAACTCCAAAAAATGCTGTTCTCTACGATGAACGGATTCAAAAATGTACTAGCAAACCAAAAGCAAAAGAGTTGGCAGCCATATCACATGTATCTTTACAAGTTTACGATAAACCAGTCGTATCTGGATACAGTAAAGTTCAAGTTGAAAATCTGCATGAAGGTCTAGCACTAACAGGAAAAACAATCAACGGAACTGATTTTTTGTGGTTATACGGAAAATGGAGGGATATTGCGTCGTTGCCAGGGTGGAACGGTTATCTTGAGCAACTTACTAAAAATGAAATGAATTTTTCAACATCTCAGGTCATGTTCCATCCTTTTATCGATCATCCGGCTAGTAACGTAGACACAATTTACACAACTTTACTTTGTGCTCTCGACATTGCCAAGTCACATGGACAAAAAACGTGTATAATTACTTTTGATCAACCTCTCTACTCTAAAGCACGTGAAATGGTAGCTGCGTCAGATTCTAGCTCAAATTTATGTAAAGTTGTTGTGAAATTAGGAGGATTCCATATGCTTATGTCTTTTCTTGGAAGTATAGGATACATAATGGATGGAAGTGGCCTTAAGGAAGCTCTTGGTGATAAAATATACGCACCAAATTCTGTTGATAAGATGCTGAGCGGTCACGCTTACTCAAGAAGCATCAGAGGCCATATACTGGTACGACTTGCATTATCAAAAATATTTTTTGAAGACATGAAGATTGAAGATGGTACGTTAGATGAGTTAATACAGCTAGTCACTTCTCAAGATGTATGCTACTCAAATGTAGAAGGAAATATGGATAAATCAAACATTTTTATTTCACAATTTCTGGACAAACTGGATGATTTGAAAGCTCGAGGTCCAACAGCACAATTGTGGGTGCAATATTTCGAAATGGTTACAATAGCACTTGATTTTGTTCGCGCTGAAAGACTCGGGCTTTTCCAAGAACACCTTGATGCAGTGAGCAGAATGCTACCATATTTTCACGCCAGTGGGCACTTCTTATACGCAAAATCAGCCCACCTGTACCTGCAAGATATGCTCAAGCTGGAAGAAACTATGGATAAGCAAACTTATGAGAATTTCAGAAATGGCTTCTTCACGGTGAAACGAACAGAAAAATATAATTCAGGTACATGGACAGATATGGTAATCGAACAAAGTCTCATGAAATCCATGAAAACCGAAGGAGGAGTATCTCGTGGTCGAAGTACGAAAGAAAGTGTTTTGTCTAAATGGGTTTTTGCTATGTACGCTACAAATACTATTTGTGAGGAAATTGAGAAGTTCTGTAATATCTCCTTGGAGTCGACCGAGCAACATGTAGATTCCAGAGACTCAAGAGTGAAAAAAGACAATGCTGACGTAAATATACTATTTGATTGGTTTAAAATCCATGATCCTTTTCCAAATACTACTCAGTTAATATCGATAGCTTCTGGAAT
>JALPQI010021462.1:0-19906 GCA_025490895.1 Thaumatotibia leucotreta
CATCCCCACTTTACTACTGGTAGTAACTGAAAAAAATTCTACATTTTATTCTAGTAGGTACTTTGTCCGCGTGATTAATGTAATATATTTTTAGTAACAGATGGTGTACTTTTTAGGCTCTAGTGCGAGAAGTGGGTCAGTTTACGTCAGGTCCAAAACTTCGGAGGGCCATCTGTACTAAAAAACGTCGTAAGAGACACGTGCAAAAACGAAATTAAGAAAGGAGTGGAGGCCCCCTGGGCTCCTGGCCCCATTTTATTTTCAAATAAAGTAGACAATTTTTTTCAGTCAAATTTTTTAGTAAATATTTTTTTGTGGAAACAAGTATAGATTAATTTATTATTTAACAAACATTATAATCGGAAACTAGAATCATCTGAAATTAAATTTTAGCTTTAACGAACGGAATCTTCCAAGCTTTTTTCGCCGATAAATTGTTGATGAAATCCACTATCAATACTAAAAAAAAATTACTGGTGTTTACTAGTTGGAATTTGTTTTTTTTTTCGAAATCTCTATTGTCCTTTCTTTCGTGGAGGCACCGGCTGTAGCCCCGGTTGCCCCTCAAAATCCGGCCCTGCCTACACAGTTGCAAATGTCTGGTACTAACAGCCACTGAGCTATGTTGCGGACACACAGACAGACGGACATGGCGAAACTAGGGTTCCTAATTTACTACGAAACCCTAAAAAGACAATAAAATAAATAATCTAAGCCAGTTCTAGCGGAAGACAACATTACTTTAGTACATATTCCGTCCTACATTTACAGTAGAGCCAGGTTAATACGATCACGTTTAATACGAATACCCGCATAATACGTCTTCTCCTTCAAACATAAGTTATATAAATACCTTTCCAACAAGCTCAGTGATAGATGATCACTTGATCAGGTATATTCGTTACTTATACTTGGTTACTTTATTTATCTATGCATGCATATGTCGGTCGCTTCTCCTATGGAGGTAACTTTGTTGCACCCACCCCAGTAAACTTCTTGAACCCATCTCATCCACCTGCAAGTGCAACCTTTGAAACCTAGTACAATTTCTTTCATTTATTTTTATTTATTTTGTTTATCTGGGCATCTGAATCAGTTAAGTATATAGAAAAATACGTCATACCAAACGTTTACTCCGAATCACAAATTTTATAAAAAAAATGTAATTTCTTCTTCCTGCTTGACACGCTTTCCCGTTTAAGACGCGTTTTTTGTCTGGTCCCTCATCATCATCATCATCATCATCATGTCAGCCGAAAGACGTCCACTGCTGAACATAGGCCTCCCCCAAAGATTGCCACAATGACCGGTCCTGTGCCACCCGCATCCAGCGGACTCCTGCGACCTTCACCAGGTCATCAGTCCACCTTGTGGGGGGCCTACCCACGCTGCGCCTTCCGGTACGTGGCCGCCACTCGAGAACCTTCCCGCCCCAACGGCCATCGGTTCTACGCGCAATGTGCCCCGCCCACTGCCACTTCAGTTTAGCGATTCGGTGAGCTACTTCGGTTACTTTGGTTCTACTGAGAGACTCCTAGCATAGCCCTCTCCATTGCCCTTTGGGTGACTTTGAGCCTTCTTATGAGGCCCATTGTAAGCGACCACGTTTCAGTCCCGTATGTCATCACTGGCAACACACACTGATCAAAGACTTTCGTCAATATTCGTCACTGCGGAATATTGGACTGTCGTGTCCCTACAAAATCGTATTAACGGGGTTTCACTTTAGTAACTTATGAGTGTATTGACGTCATAGCGGGCGGATACTATCGAAATCTCAACGAAATCGAATGCAGGTGAGGTGTCTAACATTGGGTAACCCCGCGGATGACTGTCGTGAGATTAATGACGTTTCTAAGGGATACAAAATTTTCCATACAAAATGTATGGAAGGTAACAAAGTTGGGTTTTCCATGGACGACAATAATAATATATTCTTTATTGTGCCAAAACAAACAAGCTTAAAATTAAAATACAATAATATAAAAAAACGAGCAACAACAGGCGGTCTTATCGCTAAGAGCGATCTCTTACAGACAACCTTAAGGAAGAAGAAATTACCGTACGGAATATTAAGAGGATTAGAACGATTTTCTGCGATGAATTTTAGAATGTTTCAGGATGCTTAGCCAAGTTGCCAAGCGCTAAAGCTTAGTAGCGTATCGTAGTTTTCCCTCTCTGTCACTCTTTCGTATTAGTGCGACAAAGACAGTTAGCCTTTAGTTTATAATTGACGATTAAGCGTTAGCGATTGGCAATTTGTCTAAGCATCCTGTTGTTAAGAAATGATAATAAATGTCATATTTTAAAAGTTTACTTATTTATTTAGTACATAATCAGGATACAAATAGTTATTATACATAGCGGTATCAAGCCTTAACGCTATTATATAGTACGAAAAATTCTATACAAGAAAAATATACAATAAGATAGTGCTATATGGTGGTCGTTTTCGAGACCGGTGACCGGTGTCCTATAAAGGGTTAAATTTTAAAATGGTTAAGGTATAAGCATAAAACAAAAATCGGTACATAATCATAGATAAAATATATGCCCTAAATCGCCGTCAATGAATCCAGCCAGAAGGTTGGCCGTATTTGCTCGCTGACTCATCATCATCATCAGCCCTTGAGCGTCCACTGCTAAGCATAGGCCTCTCTTCGCGTTCGTCATTCGTCCCGGTCTTGTCCAATCTTACCCAGAAGTTGTGTTGCCAACCGTACTATATTATACAGTGTGTAAGTCTAATACGGGCGATCAATTAAACCAGGCATGGGATTCATTACTCTAATCATGGATGATAAGGGTTTTTTAAAGTTACTCTTAATTATGACCAAACAGATTTTTTTTAAGATTATCGGAGCAGCAAAGTAGGTACGAACATTTGTTATTGTTGATATGGCAGTTATGTCATCTGCTTTTGAAATTAGCTGTCAACGAGTGTTTAACTCGCGTATGTTGCTCTAGGGTGGATTTCAAAACTCGGAAAAAAGTTGCGTTTCGGTGTTTAAAAAAATATATTTTAGGTTTTTTACTTTGATTTTTATTCTTTTCGTTATTCAGTAGTTTTATCTTTAAGGCCCTTTGATCAAAATAATCGAAATCTAAATAGTTTCATTTTAATAAAATGTTTTATATGTCAAAAGTCATCACCATCTAACAAAAAAATCTGAACCTCCATATTTGTACTGAAAATTATCGCAAATCAAACGTACGATTGCGAATTTTACTTCAGTAATCGTTTTTAAATATTGTTGTTAAACGTTCAAAAAAACATGATAAAAATCCTTCATCGCGTAAGTACTATTTAAAATATTTAAAAGTTTAACACCAAAAATTCATCAACACCGTAAGCGCACTGTCAAAGTTGAGGTAGTTTTGTACTCGTGCGTCTAAATATACCGGGTGTACCCACGCCCGCCTCCTCAATTCAGGTGAAACAGCGGAACCGAGTACACGTTTGTCTTTGTGGGCTCAAACCAAAAAAAAACATTAAAATGTGACTGCAATAAGTGATTAACACGCTGTGGCGTCATAACCATCCACGAGTGGTTTACAGTAAGTAATTGAATAATATTTAAACTAATTACTTGGGAATACGTAACCTTAAAGGAACTTACTAGTGAGGCGTTGACGTTGCTTTAAGTATTAGTGTTCTAAAACAATCTAGGATTTTGTGTGAAATCGTCAACACCGAGCGTGTCAATACCGGTACTGAAGCAATGGATGGTTATGATCCTGTATGTATGGAGTTGACAATTTTTGTAATTTGGTCCATAATTTTTGGTTTTTCTTGTAGTAGCAAGTGCCATTAAATGTTCAGCGGTAGAGAAAAGTCTGAGAAGGGAAGGAGTCAACAAGACAATAGCGCTATGGATAGGGAAATTGCTCAAGTGTAGATCTATAAAGGCGACACTGGGCGGAATATAAAAAGTCAATTAGTCCTAAAAGAGGTTTACCACAGGGTGGACTTGTACTCATTAGTGAAGAAAATAAGGGGGGCCTATATATGCAAGCTTACTCCGATGACGGAGTGCTATATAGTCGAACGTGGACCGGTACTAAGCACCATAAGGGACATAATGGCCAGTAGTATCCAAAAAGTGCTGGAATGGTGCAGAGAGAGAGACTGGATTTAAATCCATCAAAAACGAAGCTCGTGTTATTCACTAACAAAAGGAAGACAGAAGAAATGAGGACCATAAGGGTACATGACAAGGAGCTGGAGTTGGTAAACGAGCAAAAGTATCTGGGGGTGACTCTGGGTAGCACGCTCAGGTACAAAACTCATGTAAAAGAACAAACGGCGGAAGCCATAAGAACACTGTATCAATACAAAAGAGCGGTGTGAAGGAAATGGGGGTTAAAGTCGAGGATATTGGAATGGATCTCCAAGGTGATAATACTTCCCGAGTACTATATGGAGCGGTGGTCTGGTGGCACAGAGCACATATTAAGAAATATCAGAGGTACCTAGTAAAGGTGCAGAGGCAACCCGACACACGCCTTAGAGGTAATACTAGGTATAAAGGCGCTTCATATAGAAGCGGAAAAGAGGGCCGTGGAACAGTGGTACCGAATGAAGGCATACAAGGAATGGAGAGGAAGTTGCGTACACAACGGACACGAACTAATACAAGATAGGGTACTGTCTAAAATGGAAATGATGGTAACTCACAATGACCTCATAAAGAGGAAGAAGATATTCGATAAGAAATATAGAGTACATATTGGGGAGAGGGACAACTGGAAGGTAAACGTCGCACATCCGACGTTGATATGCTTCACTGACGGTTCGATAAGAAGCTCCACAGGTCTAGCTGGAGCAGGCATACCTACTATATAGTTATCCCGAAATTGGGGGAAAAGGTATCTGTCCCACTTGGTAGGTATACGAGTGTGTTTCAGGCGGAAGTTTGTGCCATACTACGGTGCGTAAGGCTCATAAAGGAGCAAGTGCAGCAGACGAGGGCCGTGGTCATATACACGGACATAGTCAGGCAGCAGTGAAGACGCTAAAGAAGCCAGCGACAAAATCTTCTTTGGTACAGGAATGTAAGGAGACAGGAACTAAACTCGCTTGGAAGTTTGGAATAAACTACAAACATTCAAAGGCGCTTTGAAAATACATTGTTGATTTGACTGAAAATTGTTTGATTTAATACCCTTATGAATCTTATGATATAGTAAATCGTCATTACCATACACATAGTATCATCGCCATCCATTAAAAAAATCATAACCATGGCATGGTCGTCATCACCATCTCGTGTAAAATATTTTTGATGCCTATAATTTCGAAATTGTGCATCAAATTAGTGTGGAATCATAACAAGATACTCTAATAAATATAACTTAACAATTCTAGATACATATTTATGCATTTAATTAATAAAAGAAAAAAAATAAAATTTTGTATGGTGAAAATTTTCTTGATGAAATCCACCCATCTACATTGCGCGCTGAATTATTTTGTATGGAAAATTTTGTTGCTCTAATTTTAAGTAAAAGTTATTTGAATGTACCTACTTATTATGTCGTAAACTAACACCTGTCAAGAGCTTCGCCCGTATTAGACTTACACCCTTTAAAGTAATGTAGGTACTATATTTTGACTCTTTGTACTATATACTGTTGAAGAAAAATGTAGGGGTCCATGTCACACTAATTGTATCATACATGCTGCTGATGGAGATTAAAAGTTCCAAATTTCTAGAATACTCCTCTTACCGCTACTCATTCAAAAGTAGTCTTATGTATTAGAAAAATAAAGACTTGTCAAAATGTACTTTTTTTTTTACAATGTACTATATTTTTTCGCGTGTTTTTTGGAAAATACTATAAATCTTAAAAAAATTGTTGGCAACCATATCTAGAAGCAACCCACAATATCGTCGGCCCATCCAGCTGAAGGACGTCCGACGCATCTTTTTTCTTGAACTGGCCACTTGAAGGGTAAAATCACTGAATACCTAGGTATAATATTGACCTGACCAATTAAGTAGTAATTTTACATTATCTGAAATGAGTCATAACTCATGAACCTTATAATTACGGCCCAAATCCCTTAATGGATTACTATGATTACTTAATAAAATAAAAAATAAAATAAAATAAAAATACTAAATAAAATAAAATACTACACTACTATATGTATACTAAATAAAATAAAAAATAAAATAAAATAAAAATAAAATAAAAATAAAATAAAATAATACTCATTTACTTAATTTACACATTAAATAAAATATGGTTTCTCGCAACATTTGCGCTTGCGTTCGTCCCATACATAATTCAAGTAATACTGTTCTATGGGGTTTCACAACTCTTAAAACGACTGGTTTTGGAGGAAAATGTAAAATAGTACATTACGACACAAATGCAAAAAGCATGAATTTCCTTTTTGCACGTGTCTCGTACGACATTTTTTAGTACAGATAGCCCTCCGAAGTTTTGGACCTAGCGTAAAATGACCAACTTCTTGCACTAGAGCCTAAAAAAGGCACTATTTGTACTAAAAATGTTCTTTAGGCTGAAGTACGCGTACCTTTTTTTTAAACATACGTAAATTAAAAAAATGTATATGGAAATGTGCCTTAATGTGCACTTTTATACCATACGTCAGTAGACAACAAAAAATGTACTTAAACGAATTTACAAACTTGTATTATTCTATAATCACGCACTTTTAGAATACTATCTTGATTTTATTACCAACTTAAAACCTTAAATATTGAGTTCACATACATTTTAAGTTAAAATTATTAACCTACGAACAAATAAAACATGGAAGCCGCACGCCACACTAAATTGCCTTTCAAAAACGGTCCTGAATTTTAGTTGACAAGTGTCACTCCCTCTTTAATGCATCACGGTAATGAATTTCAATGTCGACCTATGTATAAAAACTTAAGCCGCCATTAAAAAATAGTTGTCATTGGTCCATCAAACTTTTGATTGGCTATATTCTTCTATAAACATTTGTCAAAGATGTTGCGCCGTAATATGCGCGGTGTTAAGAAAAGCGCTATGTCCTGCCCATTTTGGCCTATTTTTGACCTGCCATCCCCATGGTGATATTTTCAGGCCCCCTAGCCAATATGACGTTGAATTTATTGCTTCAGTAGTCTTCTTTTAATAATATTTGAATTTACGTACTTTGTTAAGCACACATGATGGGAAAAAAAGTTTTTTGCCAACTACGAGGTAATTTCCGCGAAGTTTTCAAACTCAGTTCCGTAAAACTACCCAACTATAGTCCAAAACCTCCCAACTATGGTCCAAATCTAAGTCAAATATTTTCGATTTAGTGTAATTTATTGTATTATTGACGCATTTGTTACACAAAGTCTCCTCATTAATGATTAAAAAACTTAGATAAAACCAAAATAAAAGATTTTCATTATTGCTTGATTACGAGTTGAACTTGTGGACCATAATTTTATTGTAGTAGTGAACTAATTAATTAATTATATGTAGGTATATCATTATATTTTCTTAGTTTTGTTTTTAATGTACTTTTTCAAACAACGCATTGGCGTAAGCTGTAATGTTGTATGATGTCTATTAAACAAATAAACAAATTAAACTATAGTTGTATGGTTTTAAGTACTTCAGGGTACATTCAGTTTTATTTGAAAAGTGGGGTTAAAGTATAGATTTTTTTTTATTAGCTATAATGCTGTTCAGCAGAGTAACAAAAAATTACACGTGACGTGATTTAATTGGTGATTTTGTCTTGACTCATTTTCAGACTTTGAGAGCAGATATCTTGAAAACGATTTGCTTAAATAAAAATGAGATTTATAAACCTTCATATCATTTTCAAAGACCTTTCTATGAATACCCCACACGCTTATATTATATACAACTAAATTTTTTTTTCTATCCCTCAGTTACATGTATGGAGGGCCCCCACCCCAGTGTTTTTTTTACAATTTAGTATCATAATCCTGTAGCCGTTTATACAACACATATCCTTACCAAATTTCGTTACTTTAGCATTTATAGTTTCCGAGTAAATCGGCTGTGACAGACGGACAGACGGACATGACGAATCTACGAAACGGGTTCCGTTTTTGCCATTTTGGCTACGGAACCCTAATAAAATTAATGAACAAGTCCCAAGGACCCCGCACGGTCCTTGAACGTAACCGTGAATTCTAATATACCGTAACTTTAGGTATTAATTTAAGTAGGTACCTTACCGGTTCTTTACCCTGTACTGTACTGGTTTTGATGATTTGAACACACGTGCGACGGAACACAGACACGTTAAGTAAACAGAGTAACAATAATAATACGAGAAATAAATAAATAAATAATCATTATGGAAGATTACTACAAAAAATGTACAAGTATCACGGTAAGTTCAATTAATTAAATTATATCAGGGCTCATGATATGGGTACTAATCGTAATCGATAATATAAAAATAAGGTTGACTGGTAGAGAATTTTTCATAGCATTAAGTTTGCCTTAGTACGTTAAAGTTCAGTTTTGTGAAATAAAGTTAAAATAAATAAATAAAAATAACGGGGATCCGCTCAAAATCTCATTCTATATGCTATAATTATGTTACGCAGATTAGGAAAAAGATTTTATATGGATAGGTGGAACAAGATTATTTTTAACAATATTTATATACGTTTGAATACGGATATATTTCAGAATTCTTATGGCTTAACCCGACAAGGATAACTCGTTTTTTTTAATTCAATTGTTTTTATTAATAACATACATGATCATATCATTATGCCCTCATGTAATTAATGAGAACACAGAATGATATTTAATTATTTCTCATTCTTAATTGGTTATTCCTACTTTTTACCTAACTACTTATTATTTTGGGAAAAATCTTGAGACATCATTTATGACAAATTAATTAATCTATTACTAATACTCACGTAATATGTATAATTTGCTAAATAATCGTTTTATTTTATTGATTTGATACTCTGTTAAGTTTCTACTCAGTGCGTGGGACCCGTTATCATTATAAGGAAAATCGTTGAAACTACTCTGTGAATTTTCTAGAGAATGTTTCTTTGATTTTATACTAAACGTATTGCATACTAAATCGAAGGCAAATCGGCGTAATCTTTTTATAAGGTTTATTTTTATTTAAAAAGACTACCTATCCATGTATCCATCCCTCTTATAGGTATTCATACAGTTAGTAAAATATGGAAAATCTATCTCGCGGCGACATACTGACATACCAATCATGTGCTAAGCAATAAGCATACAGAAGTAGCATAATAATATGCTAAGGGGGCCCTGCGCTATTCTAAAAATTCGAATACTGGCCGTAAAAAAGTTGGACCAATATCTGCCAAAAAAATGGACGAATACCTATTTGCAAAAATCATCATCAGCCTGTATTAGTCTAATGCTGGACAAAGGCGTCTAGGTGTGCACTTGCTGCATGTCAGATAGGTCTTATCTGTGGTTATTTAGATCTATTATTATTTATTATTAAGTTGGCAACACTAGCGGACTCTCTCTCTCTCTCTATGATTACGTTGCGAGAATGGTTGTACTTGTCTAAATAAACTAATTATTAATATAGTGGAAGTGTTTCAATATATAAGATCATCTTAACACTGCACACGCATCGGGTGTTGCACAGCCTTAATCCGGCTCTGGACGTGGTGGGCCGTGTGGTGACGGCAGTAACAATACATTTGTCATCACCCCAACTCCTCCTGCGGGTGTCGTAAGAGTCGACTAAGGGATTGAAGTGTCACTGACCATTATTTGATAAAAGATTGATGACGGGCAGCAGCGTCATCATAGTGGACACATTACTGCGATCGCCAATCCGCTTGCGATTATAGACATTTACCTTCTAATGCGTCTATACGTAGTTAATAGGAGAGACCTACGTCCAGCAGTGGACTATCATAGGCTGATGATGATGATGAATCCGGCTCTGCGTAAGGATAATATACCTAAGTGCAAAAGACGTCAACTTACTAATTCGTCGTCTCTGGGAAATACCAATTCCCAAAAAATCTCTCGCCAAATCCAAACCTTAATTATCTTGCGGTTTCTTCCATTCCATTACCACTTTAATTTCCAGATTAGGACGAAAGACCTTATTGTGACGTCAGATGACGTCACGTGACGTCGTTTACGTCATTAATGACCCTAATCATTTATTTTTTTCCAGGTTGTCACAGCTTCAAAAGCATAGGGTCCGGTTCATATCATCAAATACAAATCGTTTATTCGCAGTAATATGGTTACAAATTGTCTTACTATAGCAAGTAGATCTACATATTACACCACTTTTGGGCAAGCGAATTTAATGTAATTTCTCCTACAATATTATACAATTCATGCTTAAACCTATCATAGTTAACTACCTATTTACATTGGTCCCATACTGAAAGTTCATCGTAATGGTTGGTATACTCGGTCGGTAGCGGGAAAGATCGTCGTTCCGTTCCACCATGTATAGACCTTTTTATGACCAAGATTACTGCACATATACAAACACTATGGCGGACGGGACTTTAAATGAAGGCTCCAAGGAAAAATCAAGTCCAGTGCTTAAAAAAATCACACCTTATTCTGTTAAAAGTAAGGTGGTAAGAGTCGACTAAGGGATTGAAGAGTCACCGACCATTCTTTGATAAAAGATTGAGGATGGGCAGCAGCGTCATCATAGTGGATACATTACTGCGATGGCCAATCCGCTTGCCCAGCGTGACGATTATGGGCATTTACCTCCTGATGCGTCTTTACGCATAGTTAATAGTTTAATAGGAGAGGCCTACGTTCAGCAGTGGACTATCATAGGGTGATGATGTATATATGACTCTAAAGTATAGATACAAACCGTTCCTCAAAACCGCATCAAAATCAGTCTGGTAATGTACCTCGCAATGATCTAACCTAACATGACGTGTGTAGAATGTTTACGTGAGTTGACTAGCATACTGAATAAGTTAAGTTATTTTATTCTCTTGTATTCTGTTTTTATTGCGATTTTAAATACGCCATCTTTATAGCAGAACAGGAGATTCGTACCTACATTGATTTAAAGTCCATTCATCCTTAGCTGTCTTATCTAGTAAACAACTTTCTAACCTAAAAGTACACGTTTTCTGTTGTAAACTGCCATATTTGCCTATACCAAAGTACCTGAGTCCGTATTTGTGCAGTCCGTCCGTAGTGATTAGTAAATTGCTTAATTTTTAATCAAGGAAATAGTAGTTCATAACCGAAAACATGTACTTTTAGGTTAGAAAGTTGTTTACTAGATGAGACAACTAAGGATGAATGGACTTTAGAATACACACGATGCACTATCATATATTATTTCAATACAATGCTGGACGTGCAAAATTTACATAAGTACATTTTTATAAAATTCGCTGGTGGTAAAACCTCGTTGGATAGCTACCACCGTCTTACCCGTTAACCTGCCGCTAAATAGCAGCGTTTGCACTGCTGTGTTTTGGTTTGGGGGTAAGATAGCCGGTGTAATTACTGGCACAGATAGAGGCAATCCATCTAAGTCCTCAGGGTAGGCATTGCATAGGCGATTTTCTGATCACTCAACGACAACAGCGTAAATGGTTCTAATTGAAAAAACTTTACAGGAGAGCAAAACAAAAGTAGGATCCTTCTACCTTTTTTCGTGTTAAAGATAACAAGCTAGCAAATATGGTTATAAGTAGATTTTACGGTTTATTTTATTTTAAAATAACTCTATTTAATTGTAGTTTTCGAGAAAATGCAGATAGACTCCTAGATCAAGTTACCTATACCTATTTGCTCAATGTCGGGTATACGGTTCTATCTACCAGTAAGAATGTTATACTTTGTTACAATTTTCTTTAAAAAGCACGTATACAGGTCTATCAGGAACTTTAAACTTTATATATATTTTTTTTTCTATAAACTGTACGTTGCTCTATCTGGAACTTAGAATGTTATACTGTGTAATAATAGTATTTTATGCAACTCTTGTTTAAGAGAGGTCAAAAAAGGTGAGTGGCGTGGGTAACAATTTGAGACGAAGCCGAAAATTGTTATTAAAGACGCCACGAGCATTTTTTGACTCACTTAAACGATGTTGCATACAATACTTTTTCTACGATCACACATTTATTTTTAAATAAAATTGTAAATTTGAGATATATTCTTAGTCAAACACAATTTTATTAATCATCAAGGTCGGGCGGGAGACGTCAAAATTAAAAAAGAAAGCTCCTCTATGGTTTACTGTTCATCAGATTTTTTTTTAATTAGATTGGTAGCCACATATTTCATTAAGTCTTGTATACACGAGGTGTCTTAAAATGCAAAAAACGCACTGCGTGTAAACCCGAATGCGTTTATAGGGAATAGACAATACCTATAGACTTATCTTGACATCTGTAAGGTAGGGGCTTACAGGTGTGATCACGACCATGTAAATGACAAATAAAAGTAGGTACGGGAGTAGAAAAAAATGTTTAACTCCCTGTAAAAGATTCTAATATTGGCACGACAGTTAAACAACAACTTTGCCCCCTTGTATTATTATACAAGTTATTTATTAATAACTATTATTTATTTATTTGTTAGTGCTAGCCGTACAAAAAGAAAGTCTGCGTTATTGACGCGACGGCAGCTCATGGTACGGCTAAGGCCTGGTACCGCGAACATCGAAATTCGCAAATTTCGGGGATTTTTCTCTGTCACTCTAATGACGCCTTCGTTGGAGTGACAGAGACAAATCCCCGCAATTTGCGAACTTCGATGTTCGCGGTAGCAGGCAAGGTAAGTTCACATCTTTGACAATTCTATGCATTCTGCTGACGAGTGTTGTGACGTCACAACACACCATACTTTGAGTGCAGTTAGGGTTGTGAACAATGTTAAACGAACTATTTACGATGTGCATAACCACATAAATGACAAAATGCAGAGGCCTATAGGAGCATAGGCTCTTATAGCTTTATAGAATAATGCAAGTTCTTATGTTTGTACACATTAATTTAGAGTCTACTGACGACGGTTCTTATTAAGCGGATATTAGATCCTAAATAGGTACCTACTCACTTAACTAATAAGCTATTTTAGTTTTGATACAAATCGGCTAAAATATCAATAATATACAGGGTGGAACGGAACGACGATCTTTCCCGCTACCGACCGAGTCTACCAACCATTACGATGAATTTTCAATACAGTACCAACATCGAAATGTCTTTAAAAAAAATTAACTCCTCATACAAAGTCACTGATTAGTTAGAATCTCAATAGTACGGAAGAGTCAATTTTCCATGTACGTTTTCGATGTTGGTCCCATACTGAAAGTTCATCGTAATGGTTGGTAGACTCGGTCGGTAGCGGGAAAGATCGTCGTTCCGTTCCACCCTGTATTAGTCTTCGAATTTTAATTGTTCTATGTATTTACCTTTTATGGTTTTTAGCAACGAAGATCCGGCTTATTAAGAAAACTGCATAAATAGGTACTTAGTCAAATGGTCCCGCAGAAACGGTCTTTTCATTTAAAGCCTTATCATCAGAGACACCCTGTATTTACAATGTTTTAAAAGTACATAAAGTATGTGGGAAAACACCTGGTGATTAAAATCACTATTCCAAATAACCCTAATGTATTTATTGAGCGTAATAGTAATAGATTACTCATACTAATTTTGGAAATTGCATCGTATTAAACCACTATTAGGTGTCATTAATGATATCATATCATTATTTTATTAATAGACCTTCTAAACTCGCTATCTCTGCTACTCTAATTACGGTCTAAATTGGTGTGACCAAGACAGTTGCTAGCTTTAGAAATTCGCAGGCCCTCATATGACGAGTTACGGTCAGAGACTTCGTCAGTCAGTATTTAGACACCGTCAGCGATCGGACGCTCGAGTTAATCGGTCGGAAAGCTGAGACAATCGGTCGGACAGTAAAGTTAATCGGTCGGACAGTTGAATTATCGGTCGGACAGTAAAGTCAATTGGTCGGAAGCTGATCGGTCGGATACCTAGCTATTGTGAAGTGTGATAATATATCCGTGGATTTGAATTACCTGGGTAAGTACTTTTTATTTTACTAGTTATTTATTTATAGTTCCTGCGGCCTTAGCGCATCTTGTGTTTGACAGGAACACGCAGCCTTCTCGCGGCTACCCGTCTCTTTTCCATTGGACTGATTAAAAAGAGATGGATAGCTGTCAGAAGACTGCGACTAGCACATGCACATGAGATATGCTAGCCCCGCTGATATAAAAACAAATCTTGACAGGGTGTTAAAATAGCGGTGATCCAAAGGCGCTTAATATTTTTTCGCCATTCATTCAGACAAGCCAAACATCCATCAAAAAGATGGAATTTTAAACATAGTTACGGTATACAGGGCGTCCCAAAGTTATGGGACATGAAGGGGAAGTACCTTAAATATCGTAGATAGGATAATTTGCTGAAAGAAGACTCGAATAATATATACGTAAAAACGAATTGATTCTTTCGCCCTTTTTTTGCTAGCCTTCTGAGTCGCGTTTTATAAAGTTACAATATACAATTTTTCTGTTATAGTTTAGGTATGTAAAAAGTGACAGCCCTACTGACTCGTAAGTCAGCAGCACTGTTATAGTACTCAGTAGTTGGTCACTAGCGGCGCGGAGCGATCGGCCGCTGTTCTCGTTCGCGTTTCACTGTTCCGTGAGTTTGTGTGAACGTGAGTACATTTTTAAAGTGAGTTTTGATATTTATAAAGTAAGTTTATTTTAGGTTTTATTTATTAGAGAAATTTATATTAAACAGTTTGATTTGGTATAATAATTAAAAATAAACTATGTTTGATTAATTTCATTATTTGTTTTGGTCTTTAATAAACTTAAAACTAAGTATACCTACTAAACTTTCGAAAGTAAATATTTTATGTTACTTTATTAATATTGAATTATTTAAATTAGAAAATACACATTTTTTAATAATATTTTCTTATACCTGTATGTACTTAGGTACCTATTATAATGTTGTTATAGACTTACAAATATTTTATTATAAAGTAGGTAAATAGTATTGTTGATGATTCAAAAGTACCAATACATCAGTTTTATTGTATTATGTAAAATTGAATCAATAACTAGGTTGTCGCTATTTTTATTTTGTTGTTATTTTTGGTGTACTGCCATTTGGCAAATTATGTTTCCCAAATATGACTTCCCAAATAACTTATCGCAATAGTCTCATTTCCCAAACAAATCTTTAGCAAAGTTACATCTCTCATTTTATTCATTTGGCAAATTTTTATTTTGCAAAGTTTCACTTCGTCAAGATTTTATTAAGCAAATGCTTATTAAGCAAATGTTTTATTTTGTCATAAGTTAAAATCCAAAAAAAAAATTCCCAAATTTGATACTTCGCAAGTTCTTCTTATAGCAAAAGCCTGGCAAATGATAATATTATTTTTAAGTTCGTAGGTCTATACAGGGATTTCGTACTTTTTTGCACAACCCTTGGCTTGAACTTGCCTGGAACAAAAAACGTATTTCATGAATTGGTATCATAATGAATGAAGTGAGAAAATAAAATCCACCATAATGATCACTATTCATATTTTTTATTGGTAGGTACTAAGAAGGCACAGATAGCCACGGATAAAAAAACTATATTTTTATTTTAATTTTCATAAAAAAAACTATCCCAGAGCCACCGTTAGGTACGACGACGAGCGAAGCGAGGAGGAGTGTTAGGTGAAACTGCGACCATACAGCGCACGAGCCGAGCGAGCGAAGCGAGCGTGCCGCGGTAGCGGCCGGCGAGTGCCAGAACCGACTCTTTTGTTATTCCCTCGGCATTGCGTTCCCTCATCAGTTTCATCTAAATTACTGTTTAGAACCCGACTTATAATTGTTTATCAACATAATATAAAACCCCATGTGAGCTTTTATTAAAAAAAACATAAAATTCGCCTCAAACTGTACCCGAAAAATTGGTTGCGATGTAATATTGTATATGCGGTATAAATCGTATGCCATACAATATTTTGGGATTAGTATGTTACGCCAAACGATGAATTTGCCAAAAAATATTTTGGGAAAATAAAAACGACCAAGTAATTCTTTGCTAAACAATCGCTTGCCAACAAAAAGGCTTGCTAACTGTAAAATTGCGATAGGTAGTTTTGACAATTGAATTTTTGCCAAATGAAAATTTGGGAAAAATAGTTTGCGATGTGATACTTTGGGAAAAATTATTTGCCAAACATTAGTAAACCGTTATTTTTATTTAGATTATTTGCGATGACATTACTACTACGCCACTACGTCAAACTTAAACTTAATTCCTTTAAATATAAAATGATGTCGAGAAATGTTTAAAATATAAAATATTTACATTGTACCTACAATGTAAAATAAAAACTAATCGGTTAAAAATATATTTTTTTATTCACCAATAATATATTTACACATGCTTATAAAAATAAAATTAATTTACTTAATTTACTCATCAAAAAAACTTGATATTTATAGTCCTTCCCACATTAATATAAAAAATTCTAATATTAATATAACCAACTATCAATATATAACAACATATTTACTTATCTAACTAAAATAATAACTAAAACATAGATTTCCTTACAATTTAGGTTTCTCTGCGCACCAAATATTTTCGAAACTTAGAAATCTACGAAAGCAAGTAATCCATCGAAATTATACCACTTTCTAAACCACAAGATTCAAATTATCAATCAAATCGAGACTCGAGTCTCGAGCATATGGTCATATAATAATATGTATATGAGGATAGTGAAAGCACTATTATAATTAGTGCATCCGATTTCTAGAATACCCACAACACCAATAAAGAACACTATACTCTGTTTGGTTTGGTGTTTAAAAAAAGGTAAACAATCTTGCAGTATCTTTTTATTGAAAAATCCATATAACAATCCAAACTAGGTACTTAATGAATCAAAATAATGTAAATCACTGTATTTCCTTGTTATATTAAACACTCACAGAGCACCACAGAAAACAAACATAAATAAACTAAAATTACTAGTTAACTCAGAGATAACAAACAATAAAAAGCATTGCAACTTAATTGTAACATTTCTTTGAAATACTTTAAAGAAAGAATACAATAGGTAATTAATTAAATGAACAATAATCTCGTTCTGTTTCGGACGTATTGACGCAACATTCATGTAAATGTGTGTACGTATAATTAATTTTATATGCTAATGTGTAATACATTGTACAAACGGGCGCAGTAAGTCCAAATAAATACTCACAAGATTTATCTAACGTGGTCTCTTAGTGGGCTCTTATAACCCGAAATATTAACCACTCATTTTTGATGTAAAAAAAAAAACAGAAACAAAATTTTTTGTAATTTTTGGAGAAGAAAAAAAAATTTGTCCGAAATGTTTATTATTTTTGAATGTATTTTAACATAAAAACTAAATATTATTTATAAAACTGGCACTTAAAACGAGTGTTAACGTTTTTTTTACAAAAACCTTATTATTATAGTTTTTATTTCTCCGTTTTTGACATCTTACTTCGCCTCCTTATGTGTGTTCTATCGTCTGTACAATGGGTTGTGCTCTGAAGAACTGTTCGACATGATGCCAACGTCCACTTTTCATCATCGCACCGCTCGCCACCGACTGGGCGCTCATCCTCACACCTTGCAACCTAAATGGTCGCGCACCGTCTGTGGAATGAGCTCCCTGCCGAGGTTTTCCCGTTGGACTACAGTATGGGGTTCTTCAAAAGAGTGTACAAGTTTTTATTGGGTCGGCAACGCGCATGTGACACCCTTGGGGTTGCAGGTGCCCATAGGCTACGGTGACTGCTTTCCATCAGGCGGGCCGTATGCTTGTTTGCCACCGACGTGGTATAAAAAAAAATCTATTAATGAAGTTAGTGACAAAAAATACTAGTATCTAGAAATGTGGATTTTATTCTTCTTCATTCTAGAAATAAATTTGGCGATGAAAACAATTTATTCATTTTTATGATAGTACTTATTACTTATTATGGCATTTAAAATAATATTACATTATGATTAATTCAGTTCGAAATGCATTATTAATTACACGTAAGTAGGTATTATGACTAATTTCTTGTAATTATTGTAAAATATTTATAAATATCAATTAAGGAATTTGAAGTTGGACAATGTTAATAGATAGTCATTAATTATAATCATGAGTACGATTCATTAAGGAATTAGGAACTTTTCCATAGCTTTCAATTAAAAAAATACATTTCTATATAAAATCATAGGAGAATTTTACACATATCAACCTACTCCAACGGTAAGCTCAATTAAGGCTTGTGTTGTGGGTACCAAGCGACGATATACATAGGTATATAATAGATGGATACATCTAATTAAATACATAGAAAAGAACCATGATCAAGAAACTAATATTTGTGACCTTACTAACCTAACTTGTGATTTGAACCCAGAACTTCCAGATTAGTTTCGTAGGAAGGGTATGCATTTTAAAAAATGTGTTAGCTACCTATTGACATTCGTGTTGCAATGTAGGCTTCTTTCCAACTTGCGACGGCCAAGAACCTAAAGTTTAGCAGTGTACAGGGGGGTCACCATGACGTACTTAATGCGATTCAGCTTAGGTTCAAAGTCAAATAATTCTTTATTCAAATTGGAATAGCAACAAACTCTTTTTCCCCTCACTAGCTCGTAAAGTGCTCGTTTATCCTTTAATACGAACGTGTAAAAACGCATATTATTCACTTGTGTGGCAAAGTAATGACCCTGGTTTTGGAATAACAAAACGTAAAATGCTCATGGAAATTGTTGCATATTTAATGATAATTAAATAATTTGTTTGAGAATTTAGTGTAAAATACAAACCTTTATATAATACGAGTATGATGATTTTAACATATAAATCCTAAAATTCCATAAGTAACAATTGTTTTAGTGAATGATGATAAGATGACTAGATGCAATCACAAAACGCAGAAAATGTCAACGTCAACATTGTCAAAGAATATTATAGGTTATAATCTTTATTTACCGACTCGAACACGCATAAATATAGTAAACTAAACAACTTTCAGGGTGTTCTGTTATAATTTTGTAAAAATAATGAATGAGAATGATTTAATAATGCATTGGCGTTGGTGTGCAACTACAGGAATGTGTTAAAATCGTGCTGCGTTTACTTTTTCGTGCTAAGTTTACTGCGACAAAATCTTGCATTAAATACATGATGCATTTGGAAAATTATTATCACTAACCCGATGATGATTGTAATGTGAACAAATAATTACTTTTTTTGAGTTTCCTCGCTATAGTGAGGGGAAAAGTTTTGTGTTACACACGGGTGCAAATGTATTTTACTTCTCGTATGTTAAAACACTCGCAGCTCAGGATTCTATTTTAGAACCACTCGCTTCGCTCGTGGTTCAACTATAGAATCCTTTCGCTTGCTCGTGTTTCAATTTCATACTCGCGGGTAAAATACAACTTTGCACCCTTGTATAACAAATAACTATTTCATCGTCTAGATATGAAAACTAAATTCAGTTCAGGGAAAGGAACAGAGATATACGACTCGTATAGCCAAGGGACAAGGCTCTCGACGTAAACTGAATCGCATTAGTACGTCATGGTAACCCCCTAGGTTGCAGAATATTCTCATAATTCCCTAAATTACCAAAAATATATACTGGGAAATTTCATAAGAAAATGATGAAGTTGGCACTGAGAACATTCTCGTTCTGATTAGGGACTATTACGGCATGCTCTGAACAGTCGACGATATTTTACTGTCCCTAAGGTTCTATGTGACACCTTTGTAAACTTGAAATTTGAACATTGTCGCACTAACAATTAGTCCAGATTTTATAACCCCAAAGATGTAACTTAGAACTCTGTAATATTGTGGT
>JALPQI010021463.1:0-20432 GCA_025490895.1 Thaumatotibia leucotreta
TATTTTGAGGTTATAGAAGCCGATTTCCATAAATCGGTATGCATTATTAAATGTAAAAATCGTAAAATAAGAGACAGTCAAAGGCAAAATAAGGTGCATATAAAAATGCGCAAAATATGTCTCAGTGCACTTTAATTCTGTGTAATAAATAAGAACGTCGTAATATTACTGTTTATAAAAGGATTCCTTCGATGCATATTTTTGGACTTGAGTGGACTGGACACCCTATCACCTGGTTATTGTGATAATAACGATAAAGTACCTACACAAATACTTTTCTTTATCATAGCCCAAATATATGCATACTATTAGCCATCCCCAAGCCTGGGCCAAATAGAATTCATTCCAGGTATAACTACAGTGAAGTTTTCACCGAAAGTTGGGAAATGTCTTAGAACTTTAGTAGTAGGTAGTTTTAATTGTCTCCACGCTTCTTCGAGTGTGACTCTTGTGCTCCGGTACTGTTGCCACAGTGTATTGTTTACAGTACAATCGCTCATCGTCATCATTATCAGCTAAAAAGGCCAAAGTTGTGGCAAAGGTTGGGAGAAGCCTATCTATAGTGGGCATAGTCCTCTCCGAATGATGCATATTTATTTAAAATGTTGTTTTATAATATTATAGTTTTAATTTTGTATATTTTTGTCGCTTATAAATAAATTGTTTTCCTATTTATATTAACGTTACTTTGGCATGGTTCCCGACTTTCCCGAGTTCTCTCCCATAGAACTACAATACGTCTTTTTGAGTTAGCACGACTGACATGTTTTCATTATTTTCTATAAATAATGTAAACACCAGTATATACGCAATCCTATTTGAGATTTGTTATAAATTTATTTTAAATCAATGTACTGTATCTTAAATTCTTATTTGCTCTGTTTGAGACAACGTAGGTGAAGGTAAAAGTTAATTTAAATAGTAAGATCTTAGACAGCCTTTGTTAATGTCTAGTCACATAATATAAAGAAGTAGTAAGAAAGAACGCGTGAACGAAATTCAGCAGTATTCAATACGGAAAGTAAATAGATTCACGATTGTCAGAGATAGGTACGTAACGTACCAAATAACATGTACTTGTACACGTATAAAAAACAGTCAAATTGAGAACTTTCTCCTTTTTTGAAATCTATTAAAAATGAATATTAAACCGTAACAAATTCAAATCGCGTAAAATCCACCAAAACAAACTTACCTATTTCTAGAATACCCTTTAATCCGCTTACCAAAATGTCCCTAATCAGAAATTGGGGTAAATCCGAACAATTACAAGTGTACTTTATTTGACCATGTGCAGCCCCGCCCCGTCGCTTTGTCGCGAATGTGTCAAAGGAATAATGTGATGTGGTCCGACGTCAAATTACAGGTCTCTCATCTGGCACGATTGCAAGTATGTTGGGGTGTATTTAGTATCGGAGTTGTGAATTAGTGCTAATATTGAACAACATGGAGGTTGTTTTTAGGGCTGCGTAGTTTTGGCCGTTCGTTCTTCTGTGGCTATGCTCGGTCAGTGATCGTTAGTACTAGAAAGCTGAAATTTGGAATGGGTATTTCAGTGTGTATCAAAAATAGTGGTAATTCGCTTAGGGTCATTTCTCAAAAAAATGTGCACCTCCACCTGTCAATACGTTTATGTTAGAACTTATTTTTTTGTAGACAATATCTTAATAAATAAATAATAAATACATACGAAAATACACTTTTTTACATAGAGGCCTGATATTTCGGAATCCATTTATTTTAAATTAAATAAATAATAATAGTAACAAAATTCCAAACGCGGAGTACTCATTTTTCGAGTTAGTTAATGTAGGTACACAAATTGTAAACTTTACTTACATTCAGTATCGTATTCTGACTAAGACAACTAAGGAGATTTTGTTCCCCAAAAAAGTGTTTAATTTTATAGGGAGGGTTGGCCTGTTTCGGCGACCGGCGCGATACAAACACATTTATTTTTTCAAAATAAATATTTTCTCCTACTTCTTCTTAATCAGGCGAAACTATAGCATAGAGTATAGGGTTCCTAGTTTACTACGGAACCCTGAAAAATGAAGGTAAGGTAAGTTGAGGTAAGATGAAACGGTTTTCAGAATGGGGAAAGACAGAAAGTCGTCCTTCTGGCACAGCGTCTGCTGGTAGCATTTTGTCTTACCCCATTTAAAAAATCGTTTCACCCCAACTTACCTTACCTATTGCTTTATGGATACAGCTGCCATCAGATATATATCGGAGTGCTTTCTTGTCACGGCATTGGAGTGTATGCTCAGATTTTTTCAACCATTCTGATGGTGACTGTACAAAGGTTTTTTGAAATGGCAAATGATATATATTTTTAAGTAGCCTCTATTGTGCCCCTGCTGGGCAAAGGTCTCCCCCTTATATTTCCAAACTTCCCGATTTAGGGCTATTTCTGGCCAGTTGTTGGAAAATGCATCCAGGTCATCCCGCCATCTCTTCTTGGGCCGACCAATTCGCCGCCTCCGCTGCGGTATCCACTCCATAGCTACTTTTGCCCACCTTTGTGGATGCATTCGGCGAACGTGGCCAGCCCAGTCCCATTTCAGCCTGGCGGTTTTTACTCCTACGTCGACAATGCGAGTTTTGGAAATGATATTAAGTAGGGTTAGGATTTTGGTGGCATTTATTGAACATAGAGCAGTGGAGTCGATGTTACAAATATTTTTAACTTAAATTAATGATTAATTTATAAAATAATAACGAAGAAGTATTCATTTCAAGCTGGATTTATCAAAGAATTTAAATAAATAACATGAATTTTATTAATATTAGATGTCATATACCAAAGAAAAAGGACCAAGATCACCTATGTCCGAGGTGGGGATCGAACCCACGTATTCAGCTTTCGCGGCTGATGCCTGTACCCCTCGGCCACTCGGTCTTAATATACAATATGCAATATGTTCAACATGAATTTTATTTTTGAGGTACTAGAAATATATTAATTTTCAATTAAAAATGGTTGGTATTTGAAAAAATATATTTATGTAATTTTTAAGGTTCTAGTTCTCTCGAAGACCGTAAATATTATATTATATAGTAATCATAAGCTATGTTACAAAGAATGATTGAACTTCAATTCATAGGTAGTCAAATATTAAAGATGAAATTATTTAATACTTAAAATTAGCGAAACCCTGTTTAAAAAAATATATTTATTTATTATTTCTGATTAATTAATTATTCAATCAATCATAAAAAAATTAAAAAACGACTCCACTGTTCTCTGTCCACCTAATGCCACCAAAATTCCTAAAACTAAGTAAGTAAAATATTACGTGATCCTGATCAATGTAATATTAATTGAGATTTAACCCATCATTCGACAGAAGTAAGGAATAGGTCGTATGTTCAAGCCTCCTTGGCACTCAATAGTGTTATTAATTCTGGTTCGGAAAAAAATACAAAAAGTGGATCAAAGACCATGTCCAGTATTTTGAACGATGTTGAATTAAGGGTTCAAAACTTCGTTATTAAATTAAATTACCTACATTAAATTAAGGGTCGATTGCAAATGAACTGTACAAAAGTAAAGGCCTTTAATGAAAACAAAATGTAACGTTATAATTTTTATGTTACTAAGTAAATTTTTTTTATTACGACCTTTGGCAGTGAAGGAAGGCGACAGATTCAATTTTTATGTGAGCAATCAAAACGCATCTACATTTTATACTTCCAAAGGTTCTTAGACAGAGTTACCATATGATTCTTATGACTAACTCTCGTAAAGGTGCATTCAGACCAAACGAGCATTCGCTATTCTAACCCCCTGCTCTACGAAAATCGACCGTTACGCAAAATGTGATTCGTTGATTTCGTAGAGTGGGGGATAGAACAGCGAATGCTCGTTTGGTCTGAATGCATCTTAATACAACTAACAGGATCGTGATTTTTATTTTGATTTAAGTCTTAACTACGTACAAAGGTTTTGAAATCGCCGCTTAAATTAAATGCGATTCAAAAACTTAATTGTAAACCTCATACATCCCAATGTACGAAACTACACCCATAATCTTACAATCTTACAATTTCCTTGTCACATTATTTGCTACGTAAACCTCCTTCAGATGGAATAAAAAGATTAATTTATCGTCAATAAATCTTGCTTTACAGGAGCTCGTCGCAGGCCGTCGCTCCCGCTTCCTGTGGCCAACCGTTCCGGGACGTCGGGCCGGGATGCGAATTATACATAGAAAGTTATATATCTATTGGTTAGTAGATGGTAAACTAGCAATGTACACTTGTACAGTCGCTGTCAGTAAGTTTAGCATTGATTGGTGCGTCAGTATGTCGCTGCGAGATAGACTTCTCATTTTTTTAATATTTGGGACCCACTCTTGCACGTTGTGTCTCAAAACTTGCAAAGTGAAGAATTCCACGAGTATGTCGCTTGCGTGTCGCTTATACTATATATGGCAGCTACGTTAAATAAATGCTTAAAGTTAGAAAAAACTGTGTGAACGTGTAAGTTAAGTCCCGAAATATTACCACACTAGAACTCGAGTTCATATCATTTTTAGAAATACTAAAATAATCGCGTTACGTAAGCGACATTCTCGTGGAAAGCTTCAAGTGCCAATTTAGCTTTTCGCATTGTTTAAACAGTTGACGCATCACAAATGACGATGGAGTTACACATTGGGTACTGTATCGACTCGTCAAGTGTCATAATTGCCATAAAACCCTTAGGGCTTCTCAATAGATTATCGAAGAACTTGTATTTTTTCGCTATTATTACGATTATACTTACATATACCATATTCTTATTACATAGGCAGTCTCCTGTAGCAGCGAAGTGTCTCACCCGCGGGCTCGGGAGGCAGGGTAATTGCTTGAGATGATGTTTAATAAGTTTTTAATGGCTGCTGCGATGCGGACCCACCGTTTATCCGATACCTACCTACCCTTCAGATCTTCCTTACCCCTCTCTGTCCGCCAAAATTCTATTTATTCACAATAATCACTACATACCGCGTTTTACTAACCATTATAAATCCAATCATTCTTCATGTTAAGCCGTTCCGCATGAAGATCAAGTTATATTAGTAACGTTACGAGCTCTGAGAAAATGTTTTGTGAATCAATCGCCAACTCCATTAACAAACCATTTGTAAACCTTGTGTGCATTGCAATAAGAGTCATGATCGGTCAGTTTATTTTGTACAGAACGCTGAAAAACAAAGAAATAATGCTGCATTTTAAACTCGATGCTTAACGAGTTAAGGTTGACATTATACCAACACTTTATAATATTTTCCTTCAACCTGCGAGATTTTGAGTACGGAATTGACACAGCTCCACGTAAAATGGTGTCGAGATATTTGTCTGTAGTTCTCCGGGATGCTTCAATTTTACTTTAAAATGTACCCTTTGCTCTTTGATGGTTAACTTTCCATCACGACAAACAGCGAGTGTTCAACGCCGTTTATAAAAACAATCCATTTTATGCAAATGCTTGAATACAGAATGAATGAAAATATTGGTTGGGAAAAAACTAGCATTTAGGTATGTGTAATTTAAAGTTGGAATATTGAATATTAATGAGTTAAAAATAAAAATGGACAGCTAAATTAAACAAACTGTTTATTTAGGCCGCCAAAATTTCAATATCGTTGATAAAGTTCTGTAGGTACAGTGGCGTTCCGAATTGCAAGAACGATTTATGAATGGATTCATATGAATCGTATGTACCTAAGTAAATATATTTATAAAATCGTGAATATATTTAATCATAACAGCTTCATAGTCTAGCAGAATATTGAAATTAGGTATACAGATATGAGATATATAATTGAACATAGTTTTTAGTATTAAAGGTATAATTGAACTTGTGCAGTTTTAGTAAGCTGCTGGAACCCGAGAAAAATCGTGTATCGAATATTAAAAACGTTTCTTTTCGTCATATCTGCCAATAAAGAGTACCCTACGGTTACCTGGGGAGTTAATTTACCTATTAGTAGTTTGAGTAATTTTATATACCTACAGTAATCTTAGTAATTCAGTGTTAAAAACTCCACAATATGTTATGTTTGTATCTTTAAGTAAATGTTACACTACTGTATTTTTTAAGTATTGGTGTAAACATTTGTTTGTATACCAAATAAAAAAATACCTAACCCGTATAGACAGAATTTTCACTGCAAACCTCCAGTGTTTTTGAATAAAACTTAGCTTAAATATATCTTGGAAGTACCTGTAAGTATGACATACTCGTATTCACTAACATTATAACCTGATTCTAGATGCCACTAAATAAGTAAACTGATAAATTATTCTACAGCAAATGGTTTCCTCGAGTCCGGAAGACCTCGGGTAGTATCTCGGGACCCTCTCAAAGGTTCTCACCTGACAGGACCATACGTTAACCCCTTAAAAGCATCCCTTACCCGCTCCACGAATCGTTTGAGGACTAATTCCATAATTCATCCTTTTTAGACCATTTTCCGAAATTAATAATTTACATGCCGTCCCCGATTCGTTCAGGTTAAGAGATAATTAATTATTTACGCCAAATTGGAACGACGTATTTTATTTACCTTGCAAAATTAACAGGCCAATTATACGGCAGGGAGTAACTCCGCCCTGTAATTGACGGCATTGTTGACTGTACAATAGATGTTACAAGTAACTATTATGCTAATTGTGGTTTTGTTTTGTTGCTTTTGAAGTGGGCGTTAAAAAGTAGGCGATGAAAAGCGAGCTTCGATTGTTTGCAATAATATTTTGACAGGCAAATGATAGTGCCGTGTGTGAATTTATTCGTGCAAAGTTCCAATCAACTATGCTAAGTGAGTCGATTTAGGGGGCCTCAATTTTGGGCATCTGTCTCTGTCACTCGATCGAAGATGTCATCGGTGTGATAGAGACAAATCGCGAGAACAAGAGAAGATCTGGGTAGGGCTCGTGTTATTTGTCAAATATAGAGTTGATTTGGCACGCGCCACCTTTTGTGTTTCAATTCAAACGGTTAACTTTTTTACTCAAGCCACGTGGCTCACACTTTTTTGTTGAGAGGCGTGTTTGTATTAGATTTACGAAATACATTGTTGAGAGGGACTTTTTACTGTTAGGTTCAATAATAAAATAAGTATTACAAGATTTAACATACACGTACTTGTATTTCTATTTGTCAGCCTCCGTAACCTAAGTAGTTGGTATTGGTAGTGATCCTGAGAGAGGTTCCGTGTTCGAATCCCGGCGAGGGCATTATGACAAATATTTGTTAATTGATCGTGGTTTTATACATCGTCCCTTGGAACCCATATCACAAAGCCTTAATTGAACTTATCGTGGGACCAGGTTGAATTGTCTAAGATTGTCACAGGATATTTATTTACTTACTTACTCGTATCTATATGAGTTTCAAATTGGATTATGATCCTTTTGGCATCCAAGTTTTGGAATGAATACTTTTAATTACTAGGTATATTCTTTGCAGCTTCATAACAAAAGCGTTCATTGCATGTCTTTTTACAGTTACTGAAAGTTACTTAAAAATATACAATAGTAGGTACATTTCGATGCAAGTGAAAAAAACATTTTTTTCGACGAGGTCGCCCTCGTTTCACTCGGGCTCCACAGCCAAGTAAAAAGAAGTTTTTACACGTGAATCGAACGACATTATTCATAACAAGTGCCTTAAAAAGAGAAATTTAAAAAAAAAGCGCAAAGTTTACTTTTTCGCACTAGTTAGGAAAATATTTATTTAATATGTAGTGCTTGGCAGAGGTGCAATTTTTTCCAAACTAATCGAACAAAATATGACAATACGAATCCAATTATGAAACGAAATTCATTAATTAATCATCACTATATCAGTCCACTGGTGGCTTTCCTCTACTAATACCTATGCGTATAAACGCATTAGCAGGTAAGTGCCCATAATCGCCACGCTGAGCAAGCGGATTGGCGATCGCAGTAACGTGTCCACTATGATGACACTGCTCTTCATCAATCTTCGATAAATAAATGATCACTTGATCAGTGACACTTCCATCCCTTAGTCGACTCTTACGACACTCCCGGGAAGAGTTGGGGTGGTGACAAATGTCTTACTGTCGTCACCACGCGTCCCTTAATTACTTAGCAACAAATATGAGTGGAGACCACGGTTTGGAAAACGCAGTGTAGGACGTCCACCCACAAGATGGACAGAGGATCTTATAAAAGTCGCAGGGAGAAGCTGGGTGTATAGTAGGGTGGGTCATTTTTCAAAAATTTCGATTTTCTGAAGATAATAGTTACAAAACGGTGCCATTTGATATTTGATTATCACTCTTATTTTTATTATATTTTTAATTTAAGTTTTTCTGCCTCCGGATTTGATTAGTAATTTTCTTAAAATGTATGGAACTTCAAAAAAAAAGTTATTATTTTCGACTTTTTTTTCGTCTCTTTTGGCTCCATAACTATAGAAAAGCTATTTCCAGGTAAACACAATACTCAAGCATAGCTCAAGTTGCAATAAAAAGTAAAAACATAGATATCAACTATGGTCAGTACAAAATGTACTGAAGTTTCTATGAAATCTTTCAATTAGATCCGGAGGCAGAAAATTAATTCCGATGTCCAAATAATTTTGCACACTCTTTGTCGACCTACTTCGGTGTTTCTATGCGATTTTGTTACGCGTTTTTTTTTGCTCATTACCATCACCGCTTTATTTACCGTTTTATAAAAGCAAATGAGACTATTATGCCAGAATAGCAGACAAACATGCGTCTGCTACAAGATAATCGAAAATGACTCCACTATTTATACGCAGTTCGTCAATAATTTGAGAATGGTAATGACTTTGATTGTTGCGACTGAATAATCGCATAGAACTACCCACTTACGGAACTATTGACAACTGTTCCTAGTAAAAAACAAATACTTTTTTTTTCTTCATACATCAGTGACCCACCCTAGTGTATAGGTCGCTTCCATCCGATGTATGTGGACGTCCAAAGGGGAAGCCTAATGTTCAGCAGTGGACGTCTTATGGGCTGGCCACGACATTAGTCTAAAGGTGCATTTAGACCAAACGAGCATTCGATCATTCTATCCCCCACTCTACGAAATTCTTTGATTTCGTAGAGTGGGGGATAGAATAAGCGAATGCTCGTTTGGTCTAAATGCAACTTAAGGCAACCGGCGGCGAGCGAACCCATAAGTTGGAGAAAAAGGCCGATATCGAAACTTCCTCTCGCACGTACAGATATAGTGCAAAATCCTTTCTCTTCGGCTTTTCACGGAAACGCCCGAATTAATCTCCCTGTCTCAATTAGCTTCAAAGCAATATATACTGAAGTTCATTGTGACAGCAATATGAATTCGGATATTTCCGTGAAAAGCCGAAGAGAAAGGATCTTGCACTATATCTGTATGGTTTTCCGTCCCGTCATTATGACTGAAATGATAATGATGATGAAATATGTGAGACAAGCTTTGCCTAATACCGTTACACCGGTAAATAAATAACGAGGTTGTGAATAAGAGGTGGTTTCTAGGCTGTACCTAAGTACGCGTCTAACTCACTTTGCCATCATAGCTTTTAAATCGCGATCCGAATGTTTGCTCCGCTGTTCCGTTCCGCTGTTTCATATGACTACAGTCGGGCGCAAAACTGATAAGTGATAACATTTCTTAAATATTAGATGTCATATATGTATTTAGGTACCAAAGAAAAAGGGTAAGGTGACCGACGTCTGAGGTGGGGATCGAACCCACGTACTCAGCTTTCACTTTTGTAATTTTTTGTTATTCTCGAATCTGCTGAACAGCATTAAAAAAAGTTATAGAAATCTGTACTTTTTTATAAAACACTTTAAACATGACGTTTTAAAACTTCGCGAACATTTACTTCGTAGTTGGCAAACAAGTACCTACTTAAATTCAAGTGTTATTAACACCTTCGCTGCGGCAATTAAGTTAAATTGTAATTAACCATACTTGTACAGGTCATATATGACCTGTTCCGCGCTGAGCGTGAAGGACTACTTAAGTTGGCAAAAAATTACACGTATAAGTAACATTAGGATGTAATAAAGGTTGCAATACACTTGTTCAGTCATTAAACTTATTTTTTTAACAACTCAACTTACTGTTAGTAAGAGTTAAGACACTAGTTTCTTAGAGAAATTGATTATTTTTGACCTAAATAAGCTTCCCTTTAATTTAACGGAAATCAATAAAAACACGGTGTATATTGAAAGTTGCTGAGTGTGATCGTCTCTACCTTAGTAACCTGTTCTCTTGATAGACGACCCAAATGTCTTTCTGTATAGGAGTGTGACTCTTATAAACACAAATCAAAATATTTACTGATGCCTAAACCACTCGATCATCCGGTCCCAGTGGATAAAATCGAACCTCTCGGGTACCTCCTTGACTACGAGGCCTCTTTGACCATTGTTTTAATATTGAGTAAAAATAATTTATGTCACTCAAAAACGTATTTTAAGCTCTTTTATCTGTAACACGAAAAATAATCGTACCAACCAACTCGCTGTTTTACTTTTAGCTAAAAGAGAGCAGGTTAGCTGGAAGAGATCCTTTATAGGGATAGGTTCGCCTTTGTACCTACATTGCTTAATAACTGTGTTGTAACTTATTCTGTGTTCAATAAAGTGATTTACCACTATGACTACTTTTTTCAAGCAGCATTTTGTAATAGTCCTAAGTAGGCTATTATAAATTTATAAAAAAAACACTTAACACATTATAAACAAAATGGCCGCTTGACTCCTCGCCAGTACCTCTGCGACGTCAAACGAACGCGCGGCAAACTTAAAAGCTCACCAATTAGGGGCTAAAAGCACCTTCGGGCCCTGCTTGCGCGGTTTCCTTCCTTCATCAATTTTGTACAACGTTCTCTGCTGTTAAAAACTTTCTACAAAAATACGATAAACTTGGAAGCGGGCTTGCTTATGTTTTTTTCAAGGTTGGGGTCGATTGAATTAGGGACTTTTGTTTTAGCTAGTCACTCAGGTAACCTGGCCGGGTAAATTTGTACGTAAAACGAGCAAAAGATGAGATGAAACTAAATTATTTGCTGAAATCGCAAAACGTCTGGTTGGTGTAACCAAAGACCGAAGAGGTGGTGACTTATCGTCGACGTCGACGTATCAGCATTGCGATACAGCGAGGAAATACACACACACAAGAGTCAATCTTAGATATAGGTTAGGTTAGTTATATTTAATTTATGTATATAAATTGTAAAGATTTGACATGATAGGTCGAATAATTAATATCAAAATCCTATAGGTAGTTGTCTTATTTAGTAAACAACTTTCCATAGTATGCTCCATATGGTTCCGATTGCTTTATTTTAGGACAGAGTAACAGTAGGTGTAGTTATTACTTCAACTCTAACTTAATATATTACACAAAAACAAAACATTACATTCATATAAATAAAAGGCGAAGAAAGGTTGTGTACAAAGGCGAACTTATCCCTTTATGGGATCTTTTCAAGTTAACTATTAATCAAGAAAAATTGCAGTTTACATCACAAAATGCACACTTTTAGAAAGCTGTTTACTAGACACTAGACAACTGAGAATGAATGGGACATCCTATTACTGGAAACCAGCTATCAAAACAAATCAGGTTTGGCGGAAGGCGGAATCGATTTCATTATCATGATAATTAAATTTATTATCGAATAACATAATAGGTACGTGCACATAGCTGGTATTTGCAATAATAGGACGATATTATATCTATCTTTTGATAAAAACATCTTCCCGCCTCATAACTCATAACATAGTCATAATGACAATATTTATTTTCTTATAAAAAATGAGACTATTTCTAACGGGAAATCTTCGTTTTTCGTGCCCTGATAAAAAGGCGTGCTGTATTTTCCAGCATTTGCAAGGACTAAAGGAGAGGAGAAAAGGATTTCAGGTCTTTTATTTGCTGGCAACCGCGTTAAAGAGTGTGAAATGTGTTTCGACGTGTACGTTAAACATTTGGAACGGATTTTCTAATTACAGTTCTGAAGGGTAGGTAGGTGGCATTTTTATCTTATAAAACCACTGGGTAGAAATAATTGAACAACTTGTTTGAGTTGTTCAATTATTTGGTTTGATATTATTTTACAATCTGGTTGTAATATTTTTTGGAAAATTACTTTTGATTGTCTAAATTACTATTTTTAGTTTGGTATGCCAATAATAAAGTTTTTGGATATTGTTAGTTATAAGTAGTTTCTAATGGAATTATTAAATTACTAGCGACTTGCCCCGGCTTTGCATGGGTACATAAGACTGTTACTAAAACTTTCCTTTTGAATCACACTTCATATTAAAAAAACCGCATCGAAATCCGTTGGTATTTTGAAAGGTTTAATTAACCATAGATACATGGGGACGGCCATACAGTTACAACGACTTTGTTTTACTGTATGTGATTCCTAAAGCGTTTTAGGTATCACGTAAGCTGGCAAGAGCTTTTCTAAGAGTTGATATCACATAAATTAAGTTTAAGTTTAATTATTTCGACGCAGGACAGAAACTTCGCCATTACAAGGCAGAATCTCTTGCACTTCAATCCATCGCGTTGTTTTCAACTAAAAGAAAGCGAATCTGAGAGCCACAAGCAAACCTTAATAACTTGCCGACATGAAAGTTTAAAAGTGATCCGAGACCCCCCACCGGGTGGGAGGGGGGTTGCTAGGCAACCCCGCCCAACCGCCCAGCGCCGCGAATCTACGTTTGATACGGAAAACCGAAATTTTATTGTTTCTAACACAGATTTCTGGTGGTCATAAAAATCCAGAGCAATTTACGCCGTCTGACAAAACGTTTCCGATTCGTTGATTTATTTTTGTTTACAAGGCGGCAACTATTATGATGGATTCTCTTGAGCCTATTTTTCTTTAGTATTGGTGTTGTGTTGTGATTGACTAAGTTAAGGTACGAGCTTTAGCTATTATTTCAGAGAAAGTTAGATAGCAAATGTAAAATTAGGCCTTTATGAAGATTTTAAATGAACACTTGCACGAACTAGAGTTAGCTAACTAACACGGGGGTAACTGGTTAAGTGCATACATTTTATGTTTGGAATTTTATAATTTTTGCATCAATAACGTACCTTATGACTGTAATGAAATATTATTTTGATGTTTGTATAGACAATACCTATAAATATAAAAAAAATAAGTATCAGTAAATGTGGTTGTTTGCGTAAAGTTCCATAGGTATAGTTTTGCATACTATCTAGATAATGTGTGGGCAATATCTCTTACATATAAATAATAATGTAGTCGCTTTATAATAATGACACTAGACCTATTGAACTCTGAAACTAAATAGATCTGCGTTTGCGTAATACGAGACGTATATTCATTTATTCCACTAAAACTATAATTTATATCTATATCACGGAGTCGAACGGAATGCGATTCTTAACACTATTAAAAGTATTCCATTTTGTCCCCAGACTATGCTGAATCGTTCACACACAAAAAAACCTTCACGGCTGAGCGGAGACAATTAGCATGCAAATATAAGAAAACGACCATTAGGCAAGTCCTCAGTACGCAGTACGCAGCCCCGGCCGTATTGATCATGCGAACCCCACACGGTTACATACGCCCATCTCTTTTTAACTCCCTCACAACAGATCACTATTAAACATAAATATTTTCATTACCAGAATGTCTTGTCTCTTTCTTCGTCCCAAACCAAAACCAACTCAACAGCGACAGCTTAAGAGTCGATTTAATAAAAAAAGAAACGGCGTTTAGCATTTCAGCTTAAAGCACAAGAACGTTGTTGTGCTAGCAAATTCCGTATCTATTCTTAAAGGAATAAAGATCTATTTCACGGGTGGGTTAATAGAAAATGGATTCTATTACGGAATTCGAGGGATGATTCTCGATGGCGAGATGGCTTCATGGGCCCTAAGTTGTTGACAAGTCGGAGATTGTATATAGGGATATGTACCAGGCGACGTGAAATTTTAAAGTTTCCTGCAGATTGCAACTTCTACAATCTACATATGTTGATATATTTACTGCTCTCTTTAACTGAGCTGTCTGCTTGTCTAGGAAATGGTTCTCGTCGTGGGATTTGTTTAATTTTGTTAAGAATTAAATACATTGTTGGGGTATTAAGGCATGTACCGATAAAAAACTGTAAATTTCAAATAATAAAATCGGATCGGTATAGTTAGGTAGCTATAATTTCAATCTTTGGAAATTAACAAGTCTTCACTTAGCTGACTGTAGTACTTTTTTGTCACTACTGCATTTCAGGTACTCACAGTACAGCTTCTTCGACACCTCTTCCAATTTCTTTTTTCTTTTTTCTGTATCCAGTTTTCCAAATTACTGTCGTCAATATAATATATCTGGCCATTCATCCCGTGTTCCTTAAGATATCCTTGACTTATGCATAATATCCTTGATACTTATTGGCACTGATTTCGCTTCATAAAACTATTCAAAAGAGACAACATTTGTATAGGATTAAATAATTGATTGAAGACCCATAGAAAATTCACATAATATGTGACATAATTCCATTAACAGAGTATTACTGCGCCCAAGCAGGGGTAGGTATATTAAAAAAAAACATGGAGATTAATCAGAAATATTGGTCACTTCTGCAGAACACGAAATCGTGCAGTGGAGAATTTAAAAAAAGAGCTTGGAAAAATAGATTTCGCAGGGGTTCTGGAGAACTTGTATTGTGAATACTGAAATTGCAGTAGCAACAAAAAAGGACTAAAGTTAGCTAATTTAAGACCTCCTAGTTAATTACAAAAGCCAGAAATTACATCTTTTTAACTATATTGACCCGATTTTTTCATTTGAATTTGCCAGTTTTTTATCGGTACACCCTTTAGATGGAGGTAGCAATGTACAAGTTGCAGAACATTCTCAAAATTGCATGAACATACTCGGGAATTTCCGAGAATTTTCATGAGAATTTAAGAGTAAGGTCTCATTGAGAATGTTTCCATGAGAACTTATAAAATTTTGTGTTATAAATAATTATTTTAAATAGTAAATAAGTAAACAAGGCAGTATATAACTCATAAGGCATTTTTTTAGTAGGTTCTTGGCTTGATTACATTATTTGTTAAATTTAGATTCCCGAGAACATTCTCTATGCAAGTTTCGCAATTTATGAAACTTCTCCTTGGTACAATGCTAGATCGAGGTGGCCGTGAGGTGACGACAGTAAGTATACATTTTTCACCACCCCGCGGATGTCGTAAGAGCCGACTAAGGGAATAAAGTGTCCCTGACCATTCTTGATCGAAGATTGATGATGGGCAGCAGCGTCATCATAGTGGACACATTACTGCGATCGCAAATCCGCTGCCCTGTGTGACGATTATGGGCATTTTCCTCCTAATGCGTCTATAGGCAAAGGCATAGTTAATAGTAGAGGCCTATACGTATATGCCCAGCAGTGGACTGAGATAGGGTGATGATGTAATTAGACTCATGCGGTCTTAAATATGACGTATCCTATGCCGGATTGGAGATAGTACAATATCGCGTAACTAGTACTCGTAAATACTGCGTATCTACACTCTACACAACGCAACATCGATAGGGCAAATCCGCGTAACTGGGTACCTACTACCTACGTAGCCAAGACGCCAATCGTGATCGAAAGGCAATGAACTGTTTTTGTCGCACTAATAACAAACAGTGACAGAGAGAGAAAACTACGAGATAACTGAGCATTAGCGATTGGCAACTTGGCTACACAATCTGGTACCTATTGATTTAATACCGCGTATCTAACAAATATGGTCAAAATAAGGTATTCCGCCAACGAATGTTAAATCCGTATTAAAATATAGTAGTTAAAATACCTGAAAGTTTTTTTTTGTAGAGACGCAGAGTGCTAGTCACGCGCTTACGCGGTATTGCACTATGTCTGCCGATAGGCGTGTACAGTCGCCATCAGATATATTGGGACGGACAGGGTGCTCATAAATATATTATCCAGGCAGAAAATTTTACGAGAGTTGGTAAAATAAATGTTAAGTGGCTCATATACTAGTACTAACTATGTCAACTAAAGTAAACGTACTTAATTGCATAAATATGTACTAGTAAACACGTTGTTTACGTTTCTTTCACGCACTAAAATGTTCTGGAAAGGAATTATCGACACGTGTCAAATTCAGTAACTATATGCTAATGTGGTTTGCATGTTGAGCGCGATTTAAGAGGCCGCGGCAAGCCACGCAGAACTCCGCGCTGAGATCCGCGATAATAGCCACGGGTTGTGGTTGTTGTTTCATCTACCTACCATTCTTCAGCTGAACGTAAAAAAGTAAAAAAAAAATATGGCTGACTTTCCATAGCATTTGACGTCTTTGATATATTCGTATAGTCGCAGATATATTTTTACGTGAATACTAATAAAATTCAATAATTTAAACAAAAAATATACAGGGTGGTCCAAACCTTGACGTCAAAAAATTTTTTTTAGGTTCCCTACGTCATGGGCTATCAGAATATACCCCATGTAAATTTTCAAAAATTCATAACTCGAAAACTACAAAAAATCGGCTAACATACATGGGGTATATTCTGATAGCTCATGACGTGAGGAATCTAAAAAAAATTTTTTGACGTCAAGGTTTGGACCACCCTGTATATGAACTTCAGGTGGTTTTAAGTTGGTGATAAAACCAAGATTGTGTTCTGAAATGGTATAGAGTGAGATAGGTCGCTAGAAATAAAATGAGAACGCGCTAGCCCCCTATAAACATTTCCCCCGCTAGAGGGATTCGCTGCAGATTTATTTCCAGTTTTGTTGTGTTTAAACTGATTTTCGTACTTATTTGAAAACCACAAAATCTATTTTGAACATTTATTTTAATTTGTTTAGGGCAGGAGGAAGCAGATTTTTAATACAATATAATATATTACATTTTGTCGTAATATCCAGCTGAACTGTTTTGGGGATCTAAAATGGTACTCATACTCGTTCTATTTCTTTCCATAACATAATATTTCAAAAATCAGCAATTATTTTCTGCACTACATACCTACGTCTCATATCACTGTATTACAAAATTTCATGGCAATAGGACTTGTGATTGTAAATAAGACAATAAATTAAGTAATCACTCACTACATCTATAAACAACTCTTTTCTTAATGTTGTGTCATTTATTGTGTCAACAGTACTTTCGAATTCCTTTCTGATTCCGGTTTGATACTACGTTTGTGTCGAGCATCGAGCTTGCTGCGGACTCTTAAACGTAATGCGTATTTTTGCATTGCACGCAATCGCAGCTCGATAAGTTTATTACGGCGACATATTTTAAATTTAACTACGTTTAAATTACTAATATCCTTTTCTCTACATATGCGAAACAATCACGTAGGATTCACAAAATTTATTTGCATGGATCCCTTATCCGTGCGGTGACGGAGTAAGAATACAAAAATCCTCTCTTCCCGTGGGTGTCGTAGGAGTCGACTAAGGGAAATACTGAGTATCCAGCTTCTCAGCCGGTGGTAGGGTATTTTTACTAGTACCCGCCTGGTTGGCTACCACCGTACATTCGGTGTAAACGCCCGTGAAATGACTTACCTTCGTGTTTGCCGTGTTTCGGGGTCAGCCGGTGTATTTACCAGCATCTAGCGGGCCAGCAAGGCGGTGGCAACTAACAAGTTACTGATTGTCTCCTGTTCGTTGCCGCCGCGATTTGGGCTCTACTTTGCACTTACGATCAGGTGGAGTGGAGCCACTTTGTTGTGCCAACGTTATTTTTATTGGGTCGGCAACGCGCATGTGACACCCTGAGGTTGCAGGCGCCCATAGGCTACGGTGACTGCTTTCCATCAGGCGGGCCGTATGCTTGTTTGCCACCGACGTGGTATAAAAAAAAAAAAATGGAAAAAAGCATAATATTAATAAAACTTTGCTCTGTCTTCGCATTCGAATGCTTTGATGTGTCTTCTGGTCCCTCTCAATCTTGACACTGCTCGAATCTCTTATATTTTGAACTTTTACTCTTGACTAAAATACTATTTCATTATTAGCCAATATATTATTAGCAGGCCTGGTTAGAGTTGCGGGTGGATGCGATGCGGGTCGCATCCATCCTGTCAAAGTGGAAGTCTATTGAGGAGGCCTATGTCCAGCAGTGGACGTCCTGTGGCTGAAATTATGATGATGATGATGGCTTATCCAATTTGGAAGCGCATATTTTTTTTCGTATATTCAGTTCCTAAGATATTACTAAATGAGTAAATGAGGCTCTTAGGTCTTTCGTGGCTCGGTCGTATTTTACTGGACGTTTTTCTCGATTTTATACTCATTACGACATCTATGAGAGGGTGCTAAAACTAAACGCCACCTTAAGATGCCATGCGCAGAAGCCCTACATCTAACCACGCAATTCTATTCCTTATTACTTGACTCCAAAGTTCTGATTGGCTTGTGGTATTCACGCGTGCGCTCTACCATTGATTTTTAGTGCTACAGTGAAGTTGACAGATGTATGTTGCCGAAATTTATTTACGATTAAAGTGTTTATAAAACTAGTGTTTGGATCGACAATAATGAAGACTGAAGGTAAGTTGATATTTATAATGAACATGATCTATGTGCGGTTCGTCTTTATATTGCGAAATGTACTGTAATTTATAGTTGCTAATAATTTTATAGGTTACAATTTCTATTGAAAAATATCATAAAGACGGTTTTTCCATAAACGTAAATATTATGAAACGTATAGATACAGACCTATGTACATATAATTAAATGAACGCGTTCTGTACATTAAATGGAAATAATTCCCATCAAAATGATGTATAGCGCCCGTGTTGGCTACAAGAACAGAACTTACACTTCCATCAGAATTGCCCTTAATTATAATTCACTAGAAATTCGCGCCGCCGGGATTTGAACCAGGAACCTCCAGCTTCATCTGTACCATCACCAATATCACCATACACCGCAAACAGCCTACATACCTAATTATTAGGTCATTATCAGTACAGGGAGGTAACCACAATCTATACCGGGTGTCCAAAAATTATGGGACATTAATGGAAAGTACCTTATATATCGTAGATAGGATATTTCTCTGAAAGAAGACTTTATTTCATTTTGAAAATTAAATAATACTGCATTCCAAAAATTTCCAAAAAAACTAGCTTTTTCTAGGCACCGAACCTACTTTAATACGAAAAAATTTCAAATATTCCTAAAGCAATTAATAAAAAAATTATATAAATCAATGCCATTGTTTTCTCTTCAAATGTCCACAAATGTGAATTTGGTGAGCGAATAAAGGAATTTTTGACCCGTAAGCCGTATAAAGGGCATTGTGATCGGCGGGATTAGGGTGTTATCGCCATAATACGGTGGGTCGCTGAGTACCATACCACCAGTACCACCGGGGGTCTTGTTCTAAATGCGACACATTGCTATTAAGGATAGTGAATAATTTTAGTAAGGTCCGACTGAGATCTCGGTCTCGGTCTCGCCATTCTCGGCCAAAAATCGAGCCGAGATATCCCTCTCGGGTCTCGGCCAAAAATGGCCGGGACTAGATACGTAATGAGCTGTAATTGGCGAGCTTGACGCCATCTCGCGAACTTACTGCGATTTTATCGGTGTCATATATTATTGACATGAACTGACTTCAATTTCACTTTAAAATGAACGGAAGGAATAATTTAGAGTAAGCGACTCCTATCATACTATCGATTAAAAATACCTAAAATTCGAATACCGGTTCTTGGGGTACGTACCTACATAAAAAAAAATATCCAAAAAAAATGCTGTATTTTGTTTGCCGGACTTACTATAGGTATTTGCTAAGGATTTTTTATGTAATTTAATACGTTTTTTATCCTTTCTATCAAGTCTCGGTCTCGGTCTCGGCCGAGACTAAAATATGGGTCTCGGTCGGACCTTAAATTTTAGATACAACTAAGGACGGGAATTTTTAATGTATTAATAGTTAGGTACCTTGTTTTATGTAAATTTTTAACACAAAATATTAAAGATGTTTATTCTTTTTTTTCGGGTACCTACTCAAAAATATGTCTGTGGTCTAATCTAAAATATGAACAGGATTATTTAAAGTAAAAATCTTACACTCGGGTTGATACGATCGACACGATCGTGACAAGTAATTACAGTTAATGGTCAATTTAAAAAAAGTCAATAGAGTTCATTATTAAGTTAGCAAATCGCGACTTTTCGGTTGACAAGGGTTAGATGAAAAGCAAAACTAAAATTAATACTTAGGTACAATATAAATTGTACTTTATGATTTAGAGCCAAAAGGTAACCTGCGGAAATGTGCGACAATCTAGCATATTTTTTTATATTTAGGCACATTACTTACACGATCCCTGCGGAAATGTGCGACAATCTAACATATATTTTTTTTTATACAGGGTGTTTTTTTTTCGACCGTTC
>JALPQI010021464.1:0-16723 GCA_025490895.1 Thaumatotibia leucotreta
AATAACCCCCGTTTAAGAACTTCGCCTGTATTAGACTTACACCCTATATACGCTACAAAATACGACGTAAACTTTACACACCAACAAAACTGGACACCGCTGTAAAATTGTTAAGAAAAATAACCGTTTCATGTTATTTTATGAATACTCTCATAAACAGCCTATCTCCATTTTTATAGAGGTCCGAACATTTTCACTCCTTTACTAATCTCAAGTTCCAAAGGAGTTTAAGCCGAATTTTGTAAATCCTAAGACTGTTTTTACCCTGGCTGAGGGTAGTTAAACGAAGCCGAGTGTATTGGGGTAAAAGGTTACATTTTAGGGTCTCTAAGGTATTTGGATGGTGATTATTTGTTTTGTTTCGTTTTCAAGGACGGCTTAGGGACGATGGAGTTGAAATCAGGGATCGTTATTAATTTTCTTAGTCGCCGAAGCTATATTGATTTTGGCTCAATAAAACCTGAAATCCCAATGCGTATTAAAACGATGAATTCCACTTAATCACATGATAAAATGATTTTCAAACAATTTTTGAACAAAGTACTAAGGGTGCGAAAAGTAGAGTAGGTAAATATTTTTCGACGTCATTGAATTTTAATTGATTGAAATATTTTTCGATGTCAAAAAATTCTAGACAGTCTATAGTGTGAGTGTACGATTATAAATATTATAATGAAATCCTTACTTATTTCAATGACATAAGGTAACATTGCGGACATAATATATATTATGAATATACCAATATGCCTTGGACTCTGTCTAAACACACCTTATACTGAAAGTTTAAAGGAGCTGACTATAACAAACCTTATTAGCGTACCTTGCTTTAAATATCCATAAACAGGGTGAACATAAATCTAAAATTGAACGACAAACTTCACGAAACATCATCTACCATAGCTTTTAGCCCTCAAAAGCGTATTTCAAGTTTAAAGTTATATTGCTGATTTGACAGCCACATCTTTACGGATACTTTCGAAAGGTGCCAATGTAATACGAGTATGTAATCACGAGTGATTTTTCCGTGATTTTCCGAATGATGAGTACACTACTTTTGGATTCACCCTAACTACAGGTAAATTCACTAAAGCTGGCACGAATAGAATGAATGAAATGAATGACATCTATTATTGTGTGTATGCGGTCGTCCTATCCTCCTAAGACCCAATGTACATTACAATGTACATAGTTGTTGCAATCCAATTTGTATCTTTCGGGAACCAATTAAAGTAGAATTTCTTTTGTTTCATTACTTTTTGAAACAAACGAAATTCTTACCAATTTACATATAGAACAAGGTTCAAATTAAAAACAGGAAAACTAACTATGGTGGGCCTTACGAGGCTATACCAACCTGTGTCTACTGTCATTAAGACATCCACACATAGATACTTTATGTCAAGTACTCGATCCATTCGTGCCAGCTTTCGTGAATTTACCTGTACCTTAAGGCACCTTACACTATTATGTCGTTTTAAACGGTGATAAAATAAAGTACACACAGAAAAAAAACAGTATCTGGAGGGTAATATGAGATTAATGGCTATTGAAGTTTTCAATTAAGTTCAGAAAGAACTATTGTAGCTCGTGAATCGTAAAGTAATTTTACATAGTGATAAAATACAGTACAATGCTTTATATTACAGTACGTCTGGCAACCCTGTACGGCAAACCTAACCTCTAATAAACGAAAACACTAGAGATTCGCCTTGTGCAAGAATGATTATTCCTAATGATAAGCGTTTCGAAGATTTGGTGTAACCCATGCTTAGAAAGTCACATTTTTGAAATCGGAATGTTCCCAGCAAGGAACCTAAGTGAGAAGTGACAGGGCACTTAATGCACTTAACTTAATGGGCAGGGTTGCCTCTAAGTAAACTCGAAACTCACTTGGAAATCAACTTTGGTGCAACAAAGTAAGTTATTTCGGTCGATTTCAAAAATATAGTTAAAGGTATTTAATGAAAACAAAATTGAACTCAATAATTTTTGTGTTACGAAGTTAAATTTTGTGTAACAACTTTGGGCAGTGAATAAGGCGACAAATTAATATTTTGTATAAGTGATCTGTATGCTTAGCACATGATTGGTATGTCAGTATGTCGCCGCGAGATAGATTTGTCATTTTTTACTAACTATATCTATAAAAGAGGGATGGATAGGCTATCTCGCGGCGACATATTGTCACACTAATCCTGTGCTAAGCCTACAACATACAATACACACCTGCATTTTTTAACTTGCCTTTTTCTACTGCCAAAGGTTGTTGGACAGAGTATACCACATACTTTGTATGACAAACTTTCGTAACACAATTAAGGCGATAGTGATTTATGTTCTGATTAAGACGTTAAGCATTTAGCTAAATATTTTTAGTATAATTTAGTACTGATTTTTCAATCCCCAGTTAACAGTAACTGTCAAATAAATGTTAGCTCTATCCTTTTTTGACTGATGACCAGCGATAAGGACGGTAATACTTTTAACTGACGGATACTTTTAACTGAGGATTGAAAAATCAGCCCTTAGTGTGACGTTGTTGTTTAAAGTAGTAAATAACCCTTTTATCTCTATAATATTGAGATATATTTGGTATACGTATTTAAAGTGCCCACGGGGAAAAGGAAAAATTTTAACCTCGTATTCCTGAGGCTAAAAGAAGCAAAAAATGTAAGTAATATGACATCAAAATAAAATATGAAGATAAAAGCGTTATTTTCATATTATAATTTGCTCTCTGTTGTTCAATGTTCGGTATTTTTATTCCGTAATAAAGGTCATTTACCTGTATATGTAATTCAAACGCATCAGTTTTTTCGTAGTTGAAACCAATCAATAAATTTATTTATTGCATAGTCATGAACAAATTTACATGGTAAGGTCTTAATAACTAAAGTAGGTAATGTCATGATACCCTGCTAGGGCACACAATAACCAACCAATTCTCTTTCAAAAGACTAATATAGGTAATCCCTTTAGCACACTTCGAGAACCGTAAAAACCAATAAGTCCCTTTTTAGGTATAAGTTACAGATTAATGGAAAATGGATTATCAGCGTTTAGCAGGGCGCCACGGGCAGAGACGGTGACAGGGTGGAGAAGAATCAGAAGAATAGAACAATTTTGACTGTAAAATCTCCTAAAGTATTGATTGTACAGCAAAAATGGTTAGACGTAACGTGTAGATAATTTAATGTAGATGTCACTAAAGATATATTATATTGTAAATAGTTTTGGAGTTATCATAAAATAAGTTGAATAAGAGACCTTTCGTATGTACCTATGTATGTACACAGCATTTAATACATTATGTATAATGTATAACGCTGTCTTGTTGCCGATTCGTATCAAAATATAGTATAAGTAAAGAGAATAAACTACAATATGTTTCTCCTTTAAAATGCCTTCTAACCTTAATAAAATAAGTCCAAGACCAAGAAAACTTATCCGCTCCGTTCAATGAATATGGCTGTGTAGGCGTACCCATTTCACGCGTATCATCACTTACGGATCATCGCTGTACCTTAAGTTCTTAGCTATAAGGTTCACAATCTGTCAAGAATTATGTCGATGGTGAAACCATGTGAAACTGACCGTCAGTGTATCTTAATGTGAAGGGAATAAGGTTCATGATAGTCAGAAGGTGGAAAGATTCGATTTGTCAAAGTTTGTGATTGCGCGTCGGACGTTAAATAATACGTATTAGATTGTTGTGTATGGGATCGGACAGTTTCATATTGCTGCTCATTTTCGTACGAATAAAACTAGTCAGAACATGTTACACAGGTAAGAATCCCGGTGTTTACACAGATTGATAGGTAAGTCCCCTCATTGATAGGTAACCCCTCGTCAGTGGCCAGGCCCGATTTTAACATTTTACCAATCGCCCGTATCTGTGGCGAAGCCCGATTTGGACATCGCTGGTCATATGTGGTTTGAGTAATAAAGCTGACTAATGTATACCTGTCTCTTGCATACTCATTGAGGTGTGTGGCTAGTGAAATAGGACAGATAGAAAACTTGGCCTTGAGCAGCCGTTGTGCGAAAGAGTCGTTGTGCGTGCAGTTTCTTAGCAATCGGTAGCCTGGCAACCCTTGTCTGTGACAAGGCCCGAACTGCGCTCCACAGACAACTACTTTTCGCCATTTTTATCGTCACTGACGAGGGGATAAGTAAAAGACAGACATAGTAAGTTTATGAATATTATAGTAGGTATGTAGTACCATTAATTAAACAAACCTAAAAACTTGCATTATTCCATAATCACGCACTTTTAGAACAAAATCTTTGTTTAATCACCAACTTAAAACCCTCAACCTTCAGTTCACATACATTTTTAGTGAAATTATTTATATTTATTACTATTAACGTAAAAATATATCTGCGAACGTGTTTCACGATATGCGTCAAAGACGTCAAATGCTATGGAAAGTCAGCTATTGTTTAGGTATTTTTTTTATTCTACTGACAAATGACAGATGTCTATTCATTCATATACCTACTATATGAATGAATGGACATCTATCATGAGATCATGACGCACTGCGTTCCGCACAAGCATCCACTCAGTTTTCACACTTACGTTTACGTACGACCACGTACGACCTAAATCCGTACACAATGTGCGCCCGGCCTAAAACCGTTTTCTTATAAGCCTCCATTTCGCGGCAAATATCGGAAGCCTTCATTTTCGCCGTATCGATGTGCACTGACCGGCAATGGATTTCGCTATAATGGAAACGCAATTTTTACACTGACAGGACTGATTGTGTTGTGCGGATTTCCACTAGCTACAGGCCCTACCGCGAACTTCAATATCTGCAAAGATCGAGGACTTGTCTCTCTCACTCTAATGACGCCTTCGTTTGAGTGACTGAGAAAAATCCTGGCAATTTACGAATTTCGATTTTCGTGGTAGTAGGCCAGGGATCGGATACCGGTATTTTCTCCATACAAAAGAACGCTTCTTATTTCGTTCGATATATAAATTCTTTGTTAATGGAGTAATTTAAACATAGGTACGATGTTGTTAAAAAAAATATTGAGTACTACTGAAAGAGTATAAAACATTTTAAAATATTCCACTATGTCGACGTATTAATAATATTCCACTATGTGGACGTCGTATATGGGAGAGGGGATCTGACGCCCGCGCGGGGGTGTACCTGGTGCAAAGGTTATCCATCGCCATTCAACGTGGTAACGCTGCTAGTGTGATGGGTACCTTCGCTCCAGGTACAACTCGTGGCGGACTTTTCGAATAATTTAAGTTAGATAGTTTTATTCACTATATTTAATTAGTTTTATATTATCCTTATATTTCATAGGTTTAAGTGTTTTATTTTTATAAATGCGTCAGATTTTGTATTATTTAGGTATTTTTTAATTAATTTAATGGTTTTTAGCGTAATTTATTTATTTAACTTGCTCAAAATTAAATCTTGCTACAATGTGATAATCTTTTTAGTTAATTATCCTATTGAAATGATGTTTATCTTGTTTGTTTTATTTTTGAGAGGTCTATTGGATGCATAGTTACTAACTGCGACCACAGTTGTAATTCAGGAAATGGCTGGTGCTTACTTCCTATGTCGAGGTTTTTCTAAAAAAAACGGTTTTGACCCCTGTCACCAGCTACACTATTTGCAGCAACGTTGCAACGTACAGCCTATGCATACGTAGTTCTCTTATTTAGTAAACAACTTTCGAACCTCCAAATACATCTTTCGACTGCAATCGTATACGATAATCGAAAATAAATGTATGAGAATGACAGATTCGTACGAAAATTATTTGGTCACGTGCTAACAAGCTAACAAGCTTAGCTTTCGGTGAAGTTCCATACAGTAACTTTTTTTTAACAAGAGCGTATCATTTATTAACAAAAATATAGTAACATAAAGGATAATTTAAAAATAAATAAATAAATAGTTATCACGCAAGCACTGATGGAGATATTAGGTACTCTAGTCAAGTAGAGGAAAAATTGGGTAGGACTGCGCCATCGTTTAGGCCAAAGAAGTTTTTGAAGGAGTTAAATTTGCGTCGCGTACCCCGAATACACATGCTTGTAGCTCGGAGTATGGAAATTGTAATTTATCTAATTCTCGATCTAATCACAAAGTACCCAAATATAGAGGGTCTGTTTCATAGAAGGCTCAAATAGTTCGGAATATGTTACAATAGATGTCACTAGGAGCACGATTGACTAGTAATAGATTTAGTTTTATTTGAAATCCAGATATTTACTACCTGTTAGTGCACAGTTTTAATTAATTTAGCATCATACATCGAAAATAGTCAAAACCACCCTTTCTAGAAGAGTAAATTAGTAAATAAAAAAATTAACTATTTTTGGAATAAATTGATTTCAGCGCCATCTATTATTGCACGTACATATTTTTATGCGTTTTTCTCGATACGCGTCAAACAGTACACTACTCGAGTCTTGACAGAAATAATCTATAGATGTCGCTAAACAAAATCTTGCATACATTGATTTTAAATGTTTAAGGAGGTCTAAAAAACCGAAAAACTAATAAATACATACAAAAAAAAAGTAAAAAGTCCCTAAATCGCTAATAATAACAAAAAATACATACATTACAAGTCATATGCTAGGATTTGAACCCGTAACATAACAACTGATAACAATAAATAGCTGAGAGCCTACCGCGAAACACGTACGAAGTGTTGCCTCTCTCTCGCACTCGTGAATTCCACTATAAGTGTGACAGGGAGGCAACACTTCTTTCGTTGTTCGCGGTAGGGCCTCTGATTAGGGTATATCCGAATTATATAACAGATACATTGCGGCGCGGCGTTGCCGTTTAGTTGTCAGCATTCTCTTTGCTTTACCGTAATCTGACGAGCTGGCAACAAACGAAACGAGAGCCATAGAAAATTGAAGGTAATCTGAGCATTGCATTCTGTTTCTATTCTACGCTTCAATACCAAACTCACATAGCGAAATAATAATTATACTCTTACTAATGGCACTCTATCAATATCATTGGCAATAAATAGCTCTACTCTGTCCAACATCCAACAAACTCTGTAAGAAAAAAAGGGCTAATACTAATTTTCTCTTATTGTGTCTACATTTTTTGAATTTGCCATTTGTGTCCATTCTAAGATCCAAGATGGCGGGAACTTTTTTTGCAATTTTCATCATTGTACTCGTTTCTGACTAATTCGCATACGTGGAATATCATTTTCGTCACACTTGCTGTCTAAGCGCGCCATTGCTTGCGCGCGTAGCGGGAGTAATAGAAAAGTGAAATTCCCTAGGGAGTAATAGAAATGTTAGTACGTCATTTAATAATATTTTGTCTTAAAACTTATTTTTTTGTCGGCAAGTGTGATGAAAAACATTGTATGCATCACGGTCGGTAAGCGGAATACTAACTCGAGTCATAAAAGCCCTCCGCCTAACGGCGTCGGGCTTCTAACACTCTCGTTAGTAATTCCGTACTTACCTCCCTTGATGCACAATGTACTATTTTGGGTCCATTCTAAGATCCAAGATGGCGGGAACTTTTTTTTGTAATTTTCATCATTATACTCGTTTCCGACTAATTCGCATACGTGGAATACGATTTTCGGGTCCATTCTAAAATCCAAGATGGCGGGAACTTTTTTTTGCAATTTTCATCATTATACTCGTTTCCGACTAATTCGCATACGTGGAATACGATTTCCGGGTCCATTCTAAAATCCAAGATGGCGGGAACTTTTTTTTGTAATTTTCATCATTATACTCGTTTCCGACTAATTCGCATACGTGGAATACGATTTCCGGGTCCATTCTAAAATCCAAGATGGCGGGAACTTTTATTTTGCAATTTTCATCATTATACTCGTTTCCGACTAATTCGCATACGTGGAATACGATTTCCGGGTCCATTCTAAAATCCAAGATGGCGGGAACTTTTTTTTGCAATTTTCATCATTGTACTCGTTTCTGACTAATTCGCATACGTGGAATATCATTTTTGGGTCCATTCTAAGATCCAAGATGGCGGGAACTTTTTTGCAATTTTCATCATTGTACTCGTTTCTGACTAATTCGCATACGTGCAATACGATTTCCGGGTCCATTCTAAGATTCAAGATGGCGGGAACTTTTTATATTGCAATTTTCATCATTATACTCGTTTCCGACTAATTCGCATACGTGCAATACGATTTCCGGGTCCATTCTAAGATTCAAGATGGCGGGAACTTTTTTTGCAATTTTCATCATTTTACTCGTTTCTGACTAATTCGCATACGTGGAATATCATTTTTGGGTCCATTCTAAAATCCAAGATGGCGGGAACTTTTTTTTTGCAATTTTCATCATTATACTCGTTTCTGACTAATTCGCATACGTGTAATACGATTTCCGGGTCCATTCTAAGATCCAAGATGGCGGGAACTTTTTATATTGCAATTTTCATCATTATACTCGGTTCCGACACTCAGAAACGAGTATAATGATGAAAATCGCAAAAAAAAGGTCCCGCCATCTTGGATTTTAGAATGGACTCGGAAATCGTATTGCACGTATGCGAATTAGTCAGAAACGAGTATAATGATGAAAATTGCAAAAAAAAAGGTCCCGCCATCTTGGATTTTAGAATGGACTCGGAAATCGTATTCCACGTATGCGAATTAGTCGGAAACGAGTATAATGATGAAAATTGCAAAAAAAAAGTTCCCGCCATCTTGAATTTTAGAATGGACCCGGAAATCGTATTCCACGTATGCGAATTAGTCGGAAACGAGTATAATGATGAAAATTGCAAAATAAAAAGTTCCCGCCATCTTGGATTTTAGAATGGACCCGGAAATCGTATTCCACGTATGCGAATTAGTCGGAAACGAGTATAATGATGAAAATTGCAAAAAAAAAGTTCCCGCCATCTTGGATTTTAGAATGGACCAGGAAATCGTATTCCACGTATGCGAATTAGTCAGAAACGAGTATAATGATGAAAATTGCAAAAATAAGTTGCCGCCATCTTGGATCTCATAATGGACCCGAAAATTGTATTCAACGTATGCGAATTAGTCAGAAACGAGTATAATGATGAAAATTGCAAAAATAAGTTGCTGCCATCTTGGATCTCATAATGGATCCGAAAATTGTATTCAACGTATGCGAATTAGTCAGAAACGAGTATAACCCAACTCTGTCAGGAATAACTAGGTACACTCTTCACGCTTCAAGTTCGTCTGTATACTCATTTTCACCCTGTATAATTATGTATGTAACACCCTGTATGTATACGTATGTATCTATCGAATCTATGATCACTTTGTATAACTATAAAACGAAACGAAAGAGCTCGTGATTCTGATTAGAAAAAATGTATAAAAGTCCATATATGGAAAATTTTATAAAACGACAACAAAATAAAAACCCGCCCGTTTGCACCTTGTAAAACACTGTTTTTACAAAATCAAAGATTATGCGCAACAAAAAAAAAAAAAAAAAACAAAGTTTGAAAAAAAAGAAATAAAAGAACATTTTCAGCGCGTATAGTTAGGATTTGAACCTGGTACCACTGCTTCACAGCCGAACGCATGAACCACATTACCAACCTCCCTATATCGTGGTACGGCAAAATATGCTATGTGTTGCAAGTGATCATGCGTTTCGTTCGTGGCAAGGTAGTGTATACTGTTTCAGAGCCATCTGTGCCAATGGACGAACAACAAAGGTAGTGTATATACTGTTTCAGAGCCATCTGTATGCCATGCTCACGAACAACCGTGGCGCCGTCTAGTAGTGACGACATTTCAGGTGGATGCATTTTAATGTATGGTGCTGATATATCTACTTAAACTAAATAATCTCTGATCTAATCGATCTATATTGTAATCATATCGATATTGTAATCGATCTAAGCCAGCCCATTATTAAGCTGAGGGATCTGTCCCAACGATCAGCGATTGCTTCGCCGAGATGTTTCACGAAAGCATCCATTCCATACAATAACTGGGTAATTTGCAAAAAAAGTGTACCTTTTAATGTCACGAAAATAAGTATGTAAATTGAGATTTCTCAGTTTAGTTACTCCCATACTAAAGGTATGAAAATTTCAGTAACAAATTTGAGATTTTTTTTATCAGTTTCGTTACATTTCATACATTTAGTATGGGAGTAACTAAACTGAGTAATCTCAATTTACATACTTATTTTCGTGACATTAGGGACATTGTTTTTGTTTCATAACTGAAACGTACGCATGATGCCGAGTAAAATGATGTACACAGTCCATGATCGCAAAAAACATTGAAAGGTAGGTACACTTTTTCTGCAAATGACCCAACTGTCAAAAACTGACAAGCCGAATCTAAACTGAATCGCATTAGGAGATCATTGTAGCCCCCCTGAACCAGTCTTGCCGGAACATGTTGTGCAATAACCTGTCACCGTTTCGTTATAAAATGACAAGTTCTATCGCCCTCGGTAGCGAACGTGCGATGGTTCACGATTCAGAAAACATACGGGACTTTATTCTTACTAAAACGCTGCAGTGTTCATCGTCAATTTTTACTACCTATGACCTATAGCGACCCATAACACCTGCCTTATTGTACTAAGCAACATAAGGGTTGCCGATTCATGAAATCAATACATAGGTAGGTACTTAAATAAGTAATTCTAATACAGAAGATAAGCAATCGAAGTTAACAAGCGAAATAAGTATAAGACATGTAATGATTATTCTAAATAAATTCTCTTGTTTTTTCTTAAGATTTGGTACCTAACACCGCATTTATGCATTTGCTACGAAACTTTCGAAAGATTTTTGTCCATGGGCCTCTATTATCATTATCAATATTGTAACTGTAACTGTTAATAGAAGTGTAATAAGGTATTTCACTTACTTAGTATTTATTAGTTTACTAAGCTTTAGATATGGCAGTAACTATGGGATTGCAATCGTAGAGCGGCGTAGACACCGTATTGTAAAATTAACTTGTTAGGTACTCTTAGTCGTAGCTTTATAAAACCAATTCCACCGGCCGACAACTTAGAATATGCATATAAGGACTTCAATGAAAGCAAATTTTAACGTCACATTTGGTGTCACAGTTACCCATACAGTTTACGGGTATGACTTTCGTAACACAATAGAAACGATAACTTGAGCTTTGGTTTATGTAAATATAATTAGGTATGTTTAATATTTTACTATACTTAACTGTGTACCTACATTATTTTTTTCAGTTGACCCTTTTAAAAGTAGTAAATATTACGTCATCGCGTTCCGTTCCACGTTCATTCGCCGTGTGTATGTACATGAAGTGCGAACTTGTTACACGGACTATTCCTGATGCCACGGGCTTAGGTCATTCGAAACTACAGATAGATCTTATTTTGATATCACTAGTTCATACTCAAACTATCCAAAGAAAGCGCGTTATACAGAAAAAAATATGGAATAAACCCGAAGGTCTTTTGCTCGTGGGTCAAAATTCTTTTCGTTGTCTTATTTTGTGTTGTGATTTTTGTATGAAATGGTGTTTTGTTTTCAATTTCTGATGTATGGATTAAAATCTAGCGTAAAAAGAAATACAAGTGCACCGGTTTTTTTTTGTTTACCGAGTTGAAACAGTAACTAAAAGCGTGACAGAGTGGTATGAAACAAGACAACGAAAAGAATTTTGACCCTCGTGCCTGGGGGGGCTACCATGAACCACGATTTACTAATGCGATTCAGTTTAATAGATCCTAAACTGAATCGCATCATCAGCCATCATCATCATCAGCCTATTTTAGTCCACTGCTGGACGTAGGCCTCTCCTATTAACTATGCGTATAGACGCATTAGGAGGTAAATGCCCATAATCGCCACGCTGGGCAAGCGGATTGGCGATCGCAGTAATGTGTCCACTATGATGACGCTGCTGCCCATCATCAATCTTGTAGAACGATCTCCCTCTAGTAATTCGTCAAGCGCAGAACAAATTTTCTTTTAAACGCAAATTACGTGAACATCTGCTTCGCGTACATCAAGGGTCATAGTGGGTGTTGTGGTTGTGCATGGGTACATTGTTTTTATTATTATGTTTTTTATGCATATATGTAAATATATGTATGTATTTTATACGATAAACAAAATATAACTTGTTTTGTGACTTTAATGTTTATTTCTCTGTTTAATTAGTCCGCACCAAACGTAAGTTTTCTGTTTGAGCCAATGGTTGACTGGTAGAGAATCATCATCATCATAATCATCATATCAGCCGAAAGACGTCCACTGCTGAACATAGGCCTCCCCCAAAGATTGCCACAATGACCGGTCCTGCCGGTAGAGAATGCCTTAAGGCATTAAGTCCGCCATTTGTACTTTTATTTTTTTTTTGTAACTGTGCAATAAAGGTTAAATAAATAAAGAAATAAATGGTCAGTGACACTTTAATCCCTTAGTCGACTCTTACGACACCCGCAGGAGGAGTTGGGGAGGTGACAAATGTATTCTTACTGCCGTCACCACACGGCTTAACGACACGATGTGTCAGTTCCATAGAATAACTGTCAAAAACTGACAAGCCGAACCTAATCTGAATCGCATTTAAGAGATCATGTAGCCCCCCGGTACGGCTACCATGAGATGCGGAGGCGTTATTAACGCGCGTTTAGGGGAAAGTGCATGGGGAGGATCATCATCATCATCATCATATCAGCCGAAAGACGTCCACTGCTGAACATAGGCCTCCCCCAAAGATTGCCACAATGACCGGTCCTGCGCCACCCGCATCCAGCGGACTCCTGCGACCTTCACCAGGTCATCAGTCCACCTTGTGAGGGCCTACCCACGCTACGCCTTCCGTTACGTGGCCGCCACTCAAGATGGCGCTATGAGTCTCAGAAATCGTTTGTGAGGTTGATTCATGAACGTCAATTTGATTTTTAAAAAAGAGGGTGGAGAGAGAAATCCGGTGGCAAGTGAATCTCACTGCGTCCGCCGTTTATTACTTATTTTTGAGATAATTTAGTGCAATTGAAGGCGTAATATCATACGGAAATAATTTATGAAGTGCACAAACGTTATCGAGACATGGGGTAAGTCTAGTGTTTACGATTACAGTATGTGAATGCAACGTCCTCGATCGGAGCCATTCTTGTATTCACGTACTGTCTGATTTGTTACAGCCTTTGAGGAACGCCCTTTTGTATTCTGCGGATAAAATCATTTTTGTGGACATAAGTGGATGCAAACAGAAATTCACAAATTCTCATAATCAAAGATTATGATATCATACTGATGCATAAATTCGTCGCTACTAGCAACAACGAAATAGCCTAGCGGTTTCGGTGTACGGCGGCTGCGCCGGCGACCTGAGTTCGATCCCCGGTGGCGGCGAACATTTCTTTTGTGTTTTTTTTAAATTTATTTTTTTTATTCTTTTCTTATTTGTTTTTCGCACGGATGTTCAGTTTAGATGTGAACCTTAGAGCTTCAGACTCCATTTACCGCACTTGAGACATATGTGTAGTTGCCTATATTGTTAGTTAGTAAGCTTTTGAGGCGATGAATAGTGCACTTTGGTTTACTTGTGTTCTCTTTGTCATTGAAGTGCTAGCCATAAAATTAATTTAATTTTCTACGATTAAATAAACGGTTGGTTTCTTAGTAATTGCTCAGTTCTTATTTAATTCCTAAATTGAAGAACCTGAATCATTACATTGGCGCCCAACGTGGGGCGGGCATTGGCAGAACACATTTAATTAAGCATCACATTGACACCGGAAGTAGCTTGCCGGTATGCCAACGGCAGTACCCTTTTGCACCGCCCATCATGAAACAGTTAGAAGATGAGATAAATGACATGCTGGCCAATGATATTATTGAGCCATCTCACAGTTCTTGGCGTTCTCCGGTACTTTTGGTTAAGAAAGCATCTGGTAAAAACCGTCTTTGTCTTGACAGTAGGCAACTGAACAAGGTGACCAAGAAAGATTCGTATCCTTTACCAAGGGTGTCAGCAGTTTTGGACAGTTTAAGGAACGCCCGTTACTTGTCGACCATAGATCTACGTTCGGCGTTCTGGCAGATTCCTCTAGACGATTCAAGTAAGGAGAGGACGGCCTTTGGTCTTCCTGGGAAAGGTCTTTTCCAATTTAAAGTCATGCCGTTTGGGTTATGTAACGCATCTCAAACTCAACAACGCCTCATGGACAAACTGTTTCCGCCAGAATATGAAGGGAAGATATTTACATACTTAGACGACATAGTAATCTGTAATAGCGTTTTCGATGAGCACTTGGCTTCGCTCAGATGGGTAATCAGGCAGCTTAAAATGGCAGGACTTACGGTTAATACAGACAAGTGTGAATTTGCACGACCCTCACTTAGGTATCTCGGATATCTAGTTGACAAAGAAGGCTTGCGAACTGACCCTGATAAAGTGAACGCTATACTGAGTTATCCGCGACCAACAACGTTTACAGAGCTTAAACGTTTCATTGGCATGGCCAGTTGGTATAGGCGTTTTGTTGAAGGGTTCGCGATGGTAGCTGCCCCTTTACATGAACTTACAAAAGGAGGTAAAAAGGGCAAGAGAATAATTTGGAACGATGAGGCGGAGTCAGCGTTCATTAATTTGAAGACGGCGTTAACCTCCACTCCCGTCGTAGGGGTTCCGGATTTCAGCAAGGAATTTTCGGTGCAGTGTGACGCGTCTAATAAGGGTACAGGAGCGGTGTTATTTCAGACGCTTGATGGTGTTGAGCGGCCTATTGCTTACACAAGTCGTAAACTTACTGACCGTGAAAGTAAGTATTCAGCGTCAGAGAGAGAATTATTAAGCGTCCTTCATGCAGTAGAACAATTTAGGCCGTATATTGAGGGAAGTCATTTCAAAGTGATCTCAGATCACAGTGCGTTGCAATGGTTACATAAAAACAAGGACCCGCATGGGAGGCTGGCAAGATGGGCCATGCGCTTGCAACAGTTTGACTTCGAAATTGTGTTCCGAAAAGGAAAACAAAACATCGTGCCCGACGCGTTGTCAAGAGCCTTAGACTCAGAGGAAGTAGCTGTATTAGACATCAGACCTGAGACCAAAGATGACTGGTATAAAGCACAAGAGGGAAGATTGTTAAAGGGACAGCTTTCTGAGGATTGGCAACTAAGCCAGGATCGTCTTTGGAAATACTTAAAATTAAAACAATTTCCGGATGAGGGGTACAGCTGGAAGTTAGTAGTACCGGAACCTCTCCGCAGTCATGTGTTGAAAGAGTGTCATGACGATCCAACGGCGGGACACTTCGGAGTCAAGAAAACGGTGAATAGAGTCAGGCAGCGTTATTACTGGCCCTCTCTCATTGGCGATGTTAAAAATTATGTCAGGAAATGTGAGGTCTGTGCGAGTCACAAATCTTCACAACTGCCTCCTAGTGGCATGATGGGTAGCCATAGGGAAGTAACTGGACCATTTCAGATTGTTTCGATGGATCTGATGGGTCCGTTTCCACGCTCTAAACAAGGAAACACGATGTTGTTAGTGGTATCTTGCTGGTTTAGCAAGTTTTCCTTGTTGTTTCCTTTACGCAATGGCAAAGCTTCCAATATTGTAAAGCTTCTGGAAGAACAAGTGATATTGCTGTATGGTCCTCCTGATGTCATTATTTGCGACAACGGGAAGCAGTTTGTGTCTAACCTATTCAAAGAAATGGCTGAGAACTATAACATAGATGTGTGGTATACTCCTTATTATCACCCTCAAGCTAATCCCACAGAAAGGGTTAACAAGGTCATCGGGACAGCGATAGCCTGCTATGTGGAGGACAACCACAAGGACTGGATAAGTATATCCACCACATTGGGCATGCCATGAGAACTGCAGTTCATGAAGTTACGGGAAGAACTCCTTCCTATCTTTTCTTTGGGCGGGAAACGTCGATAAAGGGGGATAAATATAGCAATTTCAAGGAAGATATTCCGTTGCGCTGCAATAGGCAAGGATTTGAGGCATATCTGAAAGCAAGGAACGAAATCTACGTCGACGTTCAAAACAGGCTTAGGAAGGCTTATGAAGTTAATTCGAATCATTACAACAAGCGTCGCCGTACCTGTGATTATTTTGAGGGCGATATGGTGTGGTATCGCAGGAAGCTTTTATCCAACGCTGCGAAAGACGTCATGTCGAAACTATTACCTAAGTTTGACAAAGCCATTGTAGCCCAGAAATTATCAAAGGACGTTTACAGACTCGTTAGTTTGAAAGGTAAGGACTTGGGAAAATGGCATTCATCAGATCTTAAGCGCATGGCATGAATCCGGGTCGGATTCCTGTGAGGAGAAGGGATATTGAAATGATCATTTTCATTATCTTAGGATAGATGGCGCCATGAGTCTCAGAAATCGTTTGTGAGGTTGATTCATGAACGTCAATTTGATTTTTAAAAAAGAGGGTGGAGAGAGAAATCCGGTGGCAAGTGAATCTCACTGCGTCCGCCGTTTATTACTTATTTTTGAGATAATTTAGTGCAATTGAAGGCGTAATATCATACGGAAATAATTTATGAAGTGCACAAACGTTATCGAGACATGGGGTAAGTCTAGTGTTTACGATTACAGTATGTGAATGCAACGTCCTCGATCGGAGCCATTCTTGTATTCACGTACTGTCTGATTTGTTACAGCCTTTGAGGAACGCCCTTTTGTATTCTGCGGATAAAATCATTTTTGTGGACATAAGTGGATGCAAACAGAAATTC
>JALPQI010021465.1:0-17793 GCA_025490895.1 Thaumatotibia leucotreta
CAAGCCGTTGGGCCTGCGGCCCTCCAGCTGATAGAGTGACAGCGTGAGTGGTTCGCGTAGGGCGAGCCGTCGGGCCTGCGGCCCTCCAGCTGATAGAGTGACAGCGTGAGTGGTTCGCGTAGGGCGAGCCGTCGGGCCTGCGGCCCTCCAGCTGATAGAGTGACAGTGTGAGTGGTTCACGAAGGGCGGGCCGTTGGGCCTGCGGCCCTCCAGCTGATAGAGTGACAGCGTGAGTGGTTCGCGTAGGGCGAGCCGTCGGGCCTGTGGCCCTCCAGCTGATAGAGTGACAGCGTGAGTGGTTCGCGTAAGGCGAGCCGTCGGGCCTGCGGCCCTCCAGCTGATAGAGTGACAGCGTGAGTGGTTCGCGTAGGGCGAGCCGTCGGGCCTGTGGCCCTCCAGCTGATAGAGTGACAGCGTGAGTGGTTGGCGTAGGGCGATCCGTCGGGCCTTCGGCCCTCCAGCTGATAGAGTGACAGCGTGAGTGGTTCACGAAGGGCGGGCCGTCGGGCCTGCGGCCCTCCAGCTGATAAAGTGACAGCGTGAGTGGATCGTATAGGTAGAGCCGTCGCGCTTGCGGCCCTCCAGCTGATAGAGTGACAGCGTGAGTGGTTCGCGTAGAGCGGGCCGTCGGGTCTGTGGCCCTCGAGCTGATAGAGTGACATTGTGAGTGGTTCGCGTAGGGCAAGCCGTTGGGCCTGCGGCCCTCCAGCTGATAGAGTGACAGCGTGAGTGGTTCGCGTAGGGCGAGCCATCGGGCCTGCGGCCCTCCAGCTGATAGAGTGACAGCGTGAGTGAATCGCGTAGGGCGAGCCGTCAGGCCTGCGGCCCTCCAACTGATAGAGTGACAGCGTGAGTGAATCGCGTAGGGCGAGCCGTCGGGCCTGCGGCCCTCCAGCTGATAGAGTGACAGCGTGAGTAAATCGCGTAGGGCGAGCCGTCGGGCCTGTGGCCCTCCAACTGATAGAGTGACAGCGTGAGTGAATCGTGTAGGGCCAGCTGTCGGGCTTACGGCCTTCTGGTTGATAGGCTGACAGCGCAGGTGGTTTGCATAGGACGTGCACTCGGACCGGCGGTCCTCCAGTTGATATGCAGAGAGTGTGAGTCTCTCGGATTCACGTAGTGCGTGCCCTAGTGCCGTCGGGCCTATGGCCCTCCAGTTGATAGATTGCATGGATTGACCCTTTAGGCCCTCGGTTCGCGCCGGACTTTCTGTCAGACCTGCGATCCTCCGGTTGGTCGAGTCAGAGAATGAGTTTATATTTTATAGTTTCGAAATTCGACTTGTATAAAAATTTTAACTTGAAATTCTCAATAAACCAAATTGATTGATATATTCCTTATTGTCAGATCTCTGTTATCTAAGGTACTTATTGTATGAATGACACGTCCATTTGAGATACTTCGGGCATTCAACCTTACATTAACCACGCCGAGCCTTTGGTTTTTATTTGTCAATCGAGATATTACTTAAATTTAAAAAATGGTGTCGGATTTCTAAAAATATCTATTCAGCAGGGATTCGCCTCCCGTAACACATAAAATAATGTCCATTACGTTTACATATGTGTCGTGATTCGTGATGAAAGCGCGAGAGTATAAACGCTACTTAGCATGCATAATTGTATTACATATTACAAATAACATCGGTAAAGTATCGGAAATTAACTTAACAATTGCACTAAAAACTTGAAAATAAAATAAGTAAAAAAAGTTTTAAGTTAAACGGTTTTTATTGCACCAAAAACTAGAAAATAAAAATTTGTTATAACTAACCGTAGATGCAACTTTCTGTAGATTACTCACGTGAAACTATTATCACTGTAGTTTTCCCAAGTCGGATGCTGAAAGCCACGTTTAGCCTCTATGTCAGTGGATTAAGCGTTACCTAATCGGAATCTTTTACTAAACTAAAATAAAAACGTGGGGCGTTATTATGAAGAAAAAAACATACAAGTTCAAAATATGTAATTGTAGCTTTAATTTTGCAATTAATCATCCATCTGTTCCATCACTTTCACAGAGGCAAATAGCTTTTATCAAAGCCAGAACAAAACTTATTACACTATTGCTGTCTTGATTTATATGTGTGTTCTTAAATAACTATAGTGACTTAATCACAATTGCGTACGCCCCACGTTTTTATTTCAGTTTGGTAAAAGTTTCCGATTAGGTAACGCTTAATCCACTGACATAGAGGCTAAACGTGGCTTTCAGCATCCGACTTGGGAAAACTACAGTGATAATAGTTTCACGTGAGTAATCTACAGAAAGTTGCATCTACGGTTAGTTATAACAAATTTTTATTTTCTAGTTTTTGGTGCAATAAAAACCGTTTAACTTAAAACTTTTTTTACTTATTTTATTGTCTATACAAACCTACCTAACCACAATTTAGATTTTTTTTGGGTTTATTTAAAAATTTAGGGGAATTCCAATACAACCTGATTTCAAAATAGATTTTACCTACACTATAAATATTTAAAAAAAATATTTGAGATCTCCATGTTACCATTATTTTCTTTGAAAAAAAAACATCTGACCCGTTTTCATTGCCGGTTTGTGTATACACTTACAGGGCGTCCCACGGCGATGCCACATGGAGGGAAAGTACCTTAAATATCATAGATAGCGTATTTTGCTGAAAGAAGACTTCATTTTATTTTTAAGACTTAGTAAAGTTGCATTCAAACTTTTTAATTTTTTTTAATAAAAATATTGTAAGAAAAAAATAATCGCCTTGTCGGAGGAACTAATAAGGAATATACCTTAATTGTTGTAAATGAGCATCTTATTGAAAGAAGAGTTAATTTTATTTTTAAAACTGAATAAAACAGCATTCATTTTTTTTGTTTTTTGTTTTATTTTTTGTATGGAAAAAATATCGCGACGTCGGAGAAAAAACACCTTAATTATTGTGAATGAACATCTTACTGAAAGAAAACATTTTTTCGATTTAAAAAACAAGTTCCAACTTGTTTTAATTTTTTTTTTTTTATTGAAAAAAAATGTATGGAAAAAAAATAATAGCCCGGGAATCGAGCCCACTACACGAGTACGGGTTCGATTCCCGGTTTAACCATGAAATAATTCAAAACGCAATTCAACTTGTTTTTTAAATCGAAAAAATGTCTTCTTTGAGTAAGATGTTCATTTACAATAATTAAGGTATTTTTTCTCCGACGTTGCGATATTATTCTTCCACACAAAAAATAAAAAAAAAAAAACAAAAAAATTTGAATGCTGTTTTATTCAGTTTTAAAAATAAAATGAAGTCTTCTTTCAGTAAGATGCTCATTTACAACAATTAAGGTATATTCCTTATTATTTCCTCCGACAAGGCGATTTTTCTTTTTCATACAATTTTTTTATCTAAAAAATTTAAAAAGTTTAAGTGCAACTTTACTAAGTCTTAAAAATAAAATGAAGTCTTCTTTCAGCAAAATACGCTATTTATGATAAAGGTACTTTCCCTCCATGTGGCATCGCCCTGGGACGCCCTGTATAGGCCTTTCCATCTGTGACAGATGTTTTAAGCAGTATCCAAACGACAATTGCGTTCTTGGCTGTATAGCCCAATGCGGGAGAGGATCCCGCGTCCACACACACGACAGGTGTGTGCTCCCCCAGGTGGTCGAGGGTTGGAGGCCTGCTCATGGCGTCTCATACGCTTCACCTTTAGTGAGGCAAACCAGGATTTGTCGTGCTTTGATTGACCATCATCGACAACGCGACGCCACGTCGGCCGGTCGGCCAATTGCTGCCATTGGTTGCATGGTATCTCGAAGGCAACCATGTCGCGCTTCACGCAGTCTTTAAAACGTAGCATAAGCCTTCCGAACGGCCGCTTAGCGTCTGCAACCTCTCCAAGCAAGATTTGACGTGGCAAACGAGTCTGTTCCATTCGATACACATGCTCAAGCCACCTTAGTCGTCTCTTCTTTACCATGGCTGTGATACTAGGGAGTTGTGCCTGGCCCTCGTTTGTCACGTGGCAGAATGACAAAGGTGTTTTTGTATTTTATTAATTGTACGTATAATTTTTTCTATTCTTACCGAACGTCTTATGTCCCATCTGCACTGCCTTACCACTCGCTAGACATCATAGCCATAGCCATAGATAGATTAATAAAATTTCATTTACTTTTATATTAAATTTCGTTTGGGTTTAGTCTGTGTGTAGTTAAGCGTGTGTTTTTCTGTTCCATAGCGCGCCCATTTTATTAGTGAGTTCTTGTTTTGTTTACGGCTAGTTGGAGGATTTAGTTCACCAAGCTTCCGCGAGGGCGCTAGCCGCTAGACAAGACAAGCGCTGTCACTGATAAATATGGTCGCGTTCATGGATAAAAATTGTGTTGTGTATAATTCGTGTTTTATAATTGTATAATTTTTCTATTTTTATTTTGCCTTTTGTCTTTGTTTTCTTTTTGTATTTATTTTTCTCTCTGTTTTGTGTGTTATCTGTCGTGGCATCACCAAATGGGCCCTACGGAAGACCAGCGCTGGCTTTCGGGCTAGCACTACGCTGAGTTGGGTCCATTTCGTGATGCACCAACTATTCTTTGTTAATTGTTTTATATATACTGTTTTGTCTTGTGTGTCATGAATAAATGTTTATTATTATTATCCTTTATTTCATTTTCATCTTAGATTAGGTAATTTATAATAGGTTTATAAAAATAAAATACAATAAAACATACAAAAACAATACAAAACAACTAAACACATTATAAAAAACCTAATCTAGGGTGCCGCCGGCAACGGGGCGGGCCCAAGCTGCCGGTGGTTAGGGCTACAGGGAGAGGAACCGCCGGACTATGCGCGCCGTGTCCAGGATTACCGCCTTCTGTATCTGACCCTTGATCCAACCACCTAGCGAGAGCCTCTTGAGGTGTTGATCGAGACTCTTCGCTATGAGACCGTTCGCAGAAACAACTATCGGTACAATGATCGCCGAATCAACCTCCCACATGTCGGTTACCTCGTGAGCCAAGTCAAGGTACTTACTGGCTTTGTCCTTCTCGGCCTTCACGAGGTTCTCGTCATGGGGGATCGTGATGTCGATGAGCATTGCCCGGCGTTGCGATCGATCTATCAGCACGATATCAGGCTTATTGGCTACAATAGTCCTGTCCGTGATGATAGATCGATCCCAATAGAGCGTGGCACGACCATTTTCAAGAACTGCCGCAGGTGTGTACTTATAGTAAGGCACTTCGAAGCCCACAAGGCCGTATTGAAGAGCAAGCTGCTGGTGTACAATCCTGGCTACGAGGTTGTGTCTGTGCAAGTACTCGGTGTTAACAATCTGAGAACAACCGGAAATAATATGCCTCAGTGACTCACCGGGACGGCGGCATGCCCGACAAATGTCGACCGTACCGTCCTTCAGGATATATTTCCGGTAGTTATTCGTCATGATAACCTCGTCAGCAATTGCACAGGCAAAACCCTCGGTTTCTCCGAAGAGATCCCCGAATCGTAGCCAGTTCACCGACGCGAGCAGATCTACGTCAGGTCCCGTGAGGGCCTTGTAGAACCGCCCGTGTAGCTCCTTGCTCTTCCATACCGCCCTGCGGTCCTCGGTGCCTAGTACCACAGGTCTGCGCCAGTTCTCTTTTGCCAAGGAGAGCGGCATGAGGTTCCGGTCTACTGCCACCACATCACGATGCATCCCGCACTCATTGTTAAGAAAATAGTTTCTAAGATTGTACACCTCGCGGTTGTGGAGGTCTTTGGCATTTAAGAAGCCGCGGCCTCCACATTTACGCGGGATGTACAATCTCATAACTGATGAGCGCGGGTGTAGCATTCGATGTGTGGTAAGCAGTGTACGGACCCTTCGATCCAGGGCGTCCAGCTCGGTCTGAGTCCACCTTAGTATGCCAAAGGAGTATGTGAGTATGGGTATTACCCAAGCGTTGAAGGCGCGCACTTTGTTGCCTCCTGACAAAAGACTGTTAAGTACTTTTGTGAGCCGGCTGAAAAAGCGCTCCTTCACCGCCTGTCTAATTCCCATATCTTCAATACCCAAAGACTGTGACATACCAAGGTATTTATAGGTTTCTGCTTCCGAGATAGATCTGAACGACATTGTCTCAGAAAGCTGTAAATTTGTTGAATTTAGGGGGAGGTGGGGCACATTGATGCACAAAAATTCAAAATCTTTTTTAATGGTCGAAAAGCACCAACTTTGAAAATGTATTTTGACGTGTACATTGGCTAATATTTCAGTTTATATTTTTATTACGAAATAGCCGCTAAAAGTGTTTAGGTATAAAGATATACTGACTTAAATGAAAAATCGTTTTTGTATCATTCTGCCCCTTCTGAGGGGTACTTTGATACATAGGGTGGGGCAGTTTGATGCTTATTTAAAATCCACGAAGACATTGATATATGGGGCGATCTAAGTTGTTTTATTAATTAAAATTTTGAAATAAAAGCCATCTTATTATTTGAGATCACAAAATACACTTTATTCACTGTGTTAACAATATTTTCATAAATCAGTCTCTCAAGTTTTTTTAAGAAAACAATATTAGCATAATATTACTAGACTTTGTTACTTTCCTAATTTTTCTAATTAGTTATGTACTATTAAATCAGCCTTTGAAGTTGTATATGGTCATTGAAATTATAACACAACATGACAAAACCTCCTATTAAAATAATCAACGTTTTTCTTAAAATGTCTAATCAAAAACATCACAGAATTTTAAAGTCTTTCACATATTTAACAAAAATAATCATAACATTCTCTTATCTTGTTATATGCCTATTGTACATTATATCCAGTTAAATCTACCGAAAATGAATCAAGCGATGATGTTCGAGATGTACCTTTGGAAAAGTTGGTTTTGGCATTTGCAAAACTACGTCTTTATTAACATCTACGCTTGCTTAGTCTGCGTACTCATATGCCAAAACAAAAGCTGATTCAATGAAAGGCCGTAGTGCATTTACTGCTATCATATTATACATGCTATCAATATTGCGTCAATATCTTTTCTTGTTCTATTGGAAATACTTGTACGACTGTATACTTGGAACCATAGATGCTTGATGGAGTTGCCGTAACAGCGTGTGGTGTAGACGATATTGCTTGTGATGAAGACGGTTCTGCTTGTGATGAAGACGGTTCTGCCTGTGATGATGACGATCCCGCTTGCGATGATGACGGTCCTGCTTGTGGTGATGAGAGTACTGTTTGTAACGATGACGCTTGTAATGAAGACAGTACTAATGGTTCTTGTGAAGACGATACTGCTGTTGACGAAGACGATGCTGCTTGTAATGAAGATAGTGCTGCGCGTGTAGATGATGGTCCGGCTGCATCAAATGATTTTCTAAACTTCTCTATGCGATGTTGTAGGGTTGCAGCTTTGATGCCATATTTGTCGGCTGCTTTGCGTATAGATAAAGTCTTCGATAGTACTTCGCGTATAGCATCTTGAATGTTTTCTTCACTAATATATTTTCTATTAGTCTTAGGTTTATAGGTGCAGACCATTTACTAGACAAAAAAATTAAAAAAAAAAACATTTTAATATATTGTTATTTGAGACGGGGCACTTTAATACACTGACGGGGCAGAATAATACACTAAAGGGGCAGATTGATACGTATCATTCTTCCCCGTTGCTTACTGAATCAAAGTGCCCCAACGGACTTTTTTTACAAACAATTAATTTAATTAATTATGGATTAATTTTATGGCCAAAAACATAATTAAAAACACTTTTGAATATATTCACTTACCTTTGGCAATATTAATCGGCAGATATAACTAATACGACGATGCTGAGATACGATCACATTTCGCGTAAAATTTTACTACGCGGCAGCGTGAACACGTTTACACTCGTCGACGGCCAACGACGAACTGACGGCCAGCGTCGTCACAACTGTCGTTCTTATGCGTGTCCTTGAGCGTTCTAGTGATGTGGCAGACTTCGTGGCGTTTTTCGATTTTAAAATATTGGTGCTGTATAAATGTGCCCCGTGCATCAATGTGCCCCTCCTCCCCCTACTACTTTCCCCCGCTGCACATGCATAACCGCACATTTATCGACACCAAATTCCATATTGATGGCACTACTGAAAACTTCTGTGGTTCGCAGTAGTTCCAACAAGTCTTGGCTGTTTGGCGCAAATAATTTGAGATCATCCATTATTATTATTATTATTTCCTTTATTGATCTTTTCTCTTAGGCTAGGTGTTTTATAAACATGTCTATAAAAGTAAAATACAATACAACATACAAAAACAATACAAAATATAAACACTTTATAAAAAACCTAACCTAGGGTGCCGCCGGCAACGGAGCGGGCCCAAGCTGCCGGCGGTTAAGGTCGCAGAGAGAGGAACCGACGGACTATCCGCGCCGTGTCCAGGACTACCGCCTTCTGCATCTGACCCTTGATCCAGCCATCTAGCGAGAGACTCTTAAGATGTTGGTCGAGACTCTTCGCTATTAAACCGTTCGCTGTAACGACTATCGGGACTATGATCGTCGAGTCAACATCCCACATGGCGGTTATCTCGTGGGCCAAGTCTAGGTACTTACTGGACTTGTCCTTCTCGGCCTTCACGAGATTCTCATCATGGGGGATGGTGACGTCGACGAGCACAGCCCGGCGCTGCGATCGATCTACCAGCACGATATCAGGCTTATTGGCTACAATAGTCCTGTCCGTGATGATAGGTCGATCCCAATAGAGCGTGGCACGACCATTTTCGAGAACTGGTGCAGTTGTGTACTTATAGTATGGCACTTCGACGTCCACAAGGCCGTATCGAAGAGCAAGCTGCTGGTGTATAATACTGGCTACAAGGTTATGTCTGTGCAAGTACTCGGTGTTAGCAATCTGAGAACAACCGGAAATAATATGCCTGAGTGACTCTCCGGGACGGCGGCATGCTCGACAAATGTCGACCGTACCGTCCTTCAGGATATATTTCCGGTAGTTATTCGTCATGATAACCTCGTCAGCAATTGCACAGGCAAAACCCTCGGTTTCTCCGAAGAGGTCCCCGAATCGTAGCCAGTTCACCGACGCGAGCAGATCCACGTCAGGTCCCGTGAGGGCCTTGTAGAACCGCCCGTGTAGCTCCTTGCTCTTCCATACCGCCCTGCGGTCCTCGGTGCTTAGTACCACAGGTCTGCGCCAGTTCTCTTTTGCCAAGGAGAGCGGCGTGAGGTTCCGGTCTACTGCCACCACGTCACGATGCATCCCGCACTCATTGTTAAGAAAATAGTTTCTGAGATTGTACACCTCGTGGTTGTGGAGGTTTTTGGCATTTAGGAAGCCGCGGCCCCCACACCTCCGCGGGATGTACAATCTCATAACTGATGAGCGCGGGTGTAGCATTCAATGTGCGGTAAGCAGTGTACGGACCCTTCGATCCAGGGCGTCCAGCTCGGTCTGAGTCCACCTTAGTATGCCAAAGGAGTATGTGAGTATGGGCATTACCCAGGCGTTGAAGGCGCGCATTTTGTTGCCTCCTGACAAAAGACTGTTAAGTACTTTTGTGAGCCGGCTGAAAAAGCGCTCCTTCACCGCCTGTCTAATTCCCATATCTTCAATACCCAGAGACTGTGACATACCAAGGTATTTATAGGTTTCTGCTTCCGAGATAGATCTGAACGACATTGTCTCAGAAAGCTGTAAATTTGTTGAATTTACTACTTTCCCCCGCTGGACATGCATAACCGCACACTTATCGACACCAAACTCCATATTGATGGCACTACTGAAAACTTCTGTGGTTCGCAGTAGCTCCAACAAGTCTTGGCTATTTGGCGCAAATAATTTGAGATCATCCATGTACAGAAGGTGAGAAATGACTTCACCCTCTCTCCGAAGCCGACAACCTAGTCCTGAATCCTTCAGCAGGGTGCTGAGGGGATTCAGAGCTAGGCAGAACCATAAGGGACTCAGACTGTCACCCTGGAATATGCCTCGCTCGATCCTTATGAAGTCCTGCGGGCCAGAGGGGTCACCTCCGCCTCCTGGTTGACGAAGGACTGTGGTCCACTGCCCCATACACGCGCCGAGAAAGGATCTTAAAGCTGCATCAACTTTATACAGCTCCAAGACCCTCTTCAACCATGAATGGGGCACCGAATCATAGGCCTTCTTGTAGTCAATCCAAGCGGCGGAGAGGGCCCCTTTGTTACGCCGGACTTGCTGGCAAATGGTCATGTCGATGAGGAGGAGCTCTTTAGTACCACGGGACCCAACCCTACATCCATTTTAAGCAGAGGCCAGAACATTGTTGGCAACAATGTGCGTGTTAATTTTTGCTCTCAAAATGGATGTAAGGAGCTTGTAGAGTGTAGGCAAGCACGTGATGGGTCGGTAGTTTTTCGGTTCCGTGGTACTACCGGACTTGTAGAGCAGGAAGGTTATACCTGTTGTTAAGGAAGGAGGCAGGGAACCAAGCTCAAGGGCTTGTTGGAATTGCGCTGCTATTCGCGAGTGGGAGCACCGAAACCATTTCAACCAAAAGTTGTGCAATCCGTCCGGTCCAGGACTTTTCCAGTTCTGGGCAGGGCGGATGGCACAAGTTACGTCATCGGCGCTGATGGCAACAGCCTCCATAGGTTCGATGCTCTCGCACTCACGTTCAACAACGTTCATCCAATCGCCCTCGATGTGTCCGACGGGCACCGACCAGATGTTACGCCAGAAATCAGTCATGGCAGTAGCATCCGGCAGATGCGCGTCGGACAAATGATGATCGGTTCCCTCCCACCTTCGGTATAACTTCCTTTGGTCACTTTGGAAGAGACGGTTCTGTTGAAATCGATCCACACGCTCTCTGTAGCGGCGGATACGGCTTGCCCATGCATAAACTTTCTGCTTCAGAAAGTCAATGCGCTCTGTGAGGTTGGCCATGTAGTCGCAAGGCATGATGCCCGTTCCCGCGAATGCCTGGTTCACAAAGCGCATTACTCGGGGGCGGCTATTGCCCCCCCTGAAGCAGATCAGCTTTGCAATGAGAGTCCTAAACGAGTCGATACGACGCTCGATCCGCACTTGCCATGCGGGGACACCCCCGGCGGTCCTAGGTGCACGGTCAGCGTCCGGAAACTTGACTCGAGCAACACGGCACGCCGCGATGGCCCCGCAGTACATGATCGAGTGCGTATCGTCCAAATCTTTACTGGATCGTATGTACGGCTCCAGTAAAGCGTTTAGGGCTCCCATTAATGCTAGATTGCGTCTATTCATGGGCAAGCGTGGTAACCGTGGCCTAGAATTGGGGGTGGTTGAACTAGGCGTAGAATTGGGTGTGGAGCGATATTCCATAATCGTCTCTTCCAAAGTCCTCCTCAGATGCTCATCAGTTGCAGTACTTACACTCTGACTCGCGAAATATTCCTCATCGGCACTGGGATCACCCCGCGGCGCCCCCGGTGCCAGGTCGGGTGTCGGCACCGGATCCGGCAACGTGGCGGGCTGGTCCCGCGCCGAGGTGGAAGCTGCACGAGTCGAGAGAGCCTGCAGGCGAAGCCGATCAAGTGTCGAGTCATCCAAACATTTAGAACGTAGAATGACCCGCACCTGATCCGCTAGCCGTTGCTCCGATACGGTGATGGCGGGTTCAAGAGCCTGAAACAGAGGCAGAATCCTGGAACGGTACGCGGTTAGTCGGGTTCCCCCTCTGTAGCCTCGTAGTAGGCGCGCATGCAGTTCTCATTAATTGTCTGAGTCCATCGCATGCGACGCACTACACCACCGGCAGCGGGAGCCGTGGGCGGGGCAGCATGTCCCGCGGGCCCCAAGCGTGCCGGCAGCGGTGGCCGTCCGCGCCGCGCAGGTGGTCGTGGCGGCGGCGGCGGCGGTCCGCGCTCGTCGCTCGACTCGCTGGTGTCGGGTGCAGTGGCGAATTCTCTAGTGGAGGAGGATGACGAGGCGGACGTAGGTGGTGGGCGTGCGGATTGTGTGGACGCTTGACTCCGTGTCTTACTCCTCGTCTGCATGTTTTTCTTTTAGATATGTACATGTATGTTGGCGTGTACGTGAGTGGTCTTCAGCGGTATTACTTGTACCGCTAAAATAGTAAAAAGATGATCAAAAATAGCCAATAAATACATTTTTTATCAAAATTGCAGAAAAAATTGTAAAAAAACACGTCTGACGTTGACAGCGTCAATTTTTTTTTTTTTTTTTTTTTTTTTTTTTTTTTTTTTTTTTTTTCTTTATTATTATTATTATTAAGTTAAGAGGATAAAAAAACATACAGCCGAATTGAGAACCTCCTTTTTTTAAGTCGGTTGAAATGTAAAACTATCTAAATGAAGAGCTATAAAATAAATGCAGGAAATGGTTTAACTCAATCAGATTAATACGGCCCGCTTCCTGCGAGTTAAATGCTGTTTTATAATTCATCTCCCAAAATTGAGATGGAAATTATGTTTGACGCTCTATGACAGTTATACTATGGGGTGGGGCATTAGTACATATGTAAAGGTGGATCTACACCAAACGAGGAAATGCTCATTCTATCTCCCACTCTACGAAATCAACGAATTTTGACGAATTGAGTTTTGTGTAGCGAACGAATTTCGTAGAGTGGGGATAGAATGAGTATTTGCTTGTTTAGTGTTAATCGACCTTTAAATGGTAACGAAAGCTATTTTAACCGACTTAAAAAAGAGGAAGTTCTCATTCCACATACTTGTTTTCATAATCCTATCGATATTACCGACCTGATTTACAAAAAACTAGAATAAAGTAAATATTTTAGGAGACTCTCATACAATTGATTTTTAAAAATTAACAAATGTGATTTTTACTCGTTTTGTTTATGACAAATCAATTGATAATGGTACGTAATCCTTTGTGCGAGAGTCTAACTCGCACTTGGCCAGTTTTTATTTACCTCTTTATTGTGTTTGTCGCCACGTGGGAACTAAAAATGTCATTGGGTAAGAGGCGGCACCAGTTCAAAGTATATGGTTTCATTAATACTTTCAACGGAAAAAATTTTAAGCTCGAACTCCTCTATACTATGCATGACCCGACACACATTTGGTCGGTTTAATTTAATAATACATTACCCTTTGTTTTCTAATAGAAAAATATAATTAATAACACAAACAAACAATGAACAACAACAATTACAAACACAGCGGTTGGTAATTGTCACCAATGACAGGGGATAAATAGGTGTTATTGTTTTTAGGGTTCCGTAGGCAAAAAGGCAAAAACGGAACCCTTATAGTTTCGCCATGTCCGTCTGTCCGTCTGTCCGCAGCATAGCTCAGTGGCCGTTAATACTAAAACTCTGCAATTTGGTACAGGTATACATATTAATCATGCCGACAAAGTGGTACAATAAAAGATAGAAAAAAAAATTTTTTCGGGTGCCTCCCCAATTGGTGAAGTGGGGATGATTTTATTTATCTGATGTAATCCTATAGTGTGGGATATCATTAAACAGGTCTCTTAAAAAAAATGGATTTAGGGGTAGGTAATTTTTTTTTAAGTCAATATTTTCAGAGATAATCGTTCCAGAAGAAAAAAAAAAACTTGTGTCCCCCCCTCTACCTTTTGACCCGTAGGTCCAAAAAATATGAAAAAAGATCATGAATAGTGGGCTTTTAGAGTAATTTAAAATACCTATAAATAAAGTACCTATTTCGAAGATAATCGGCCCAGCCGTTTTTGAATAGCTACGGAACCCTACACTGAGCATGTCCCGACATGCTCTTGGCCGGTTTTTGATTAATTAAGGGATATCCATCATGCTTTAGTCATACAGGGTGGATTGGGATACTGGTAATGGATTTGACCTGGATATATTATGGTTAATATTGTGTAGGCGGCTATAAATTCATTACAGTAGGAGTAATTAATTAATATGATGTTTAAAGCGAAGTAGTAAATGGGCGGCTTATTTATGGCAGAAAATAGCTTTTAGTCTCATCATGTAGCCAGGATTGGTAGTTGGCTTCCAAATAAAAATAAAAAACACGTTTCTCATTTCGATACCGAATATGGATACCAGGCCTACTACCGCGAAAATCTAAATTCGTAAATTTCGAGGATTTTTCTCTGTCACTCCAACGAAGGCGTCTAATAGAGTGAGAGAGACAAATCCTTGAAATTTACGAATTTCGAATTTCGCGGTAGGGCCGCTGGGTCGCGTTTTATAAAAAAATTACAATTTCGCTGTTTGCCTCTCTAACGCACGCACATATTGGCTAGAAAGAGAGGCAAACAGCGAAATTGTAACTTTATAAAACGCGACCCAGGTAGAACTAAAGGGATAATAGTGTTGTCAACGCCCTGTCACTGCTTTTATCCACTGCTTTTCAGCCTATGTTAGTCCACTGCTGGACGTAGACCTCTCCTAATAAATATGCGTCTAGACTCTAGACGCATTAAGGTGTATTCAGACCAAACGAGCATTCGCTATTCTAACCCCCTCCTCTACGAAATTCAATCGTTACACACAACGTGATTCGTTGATTTCGTAGAGTGGGGGATAAAATAGCGAATGCTCGTTTGGTCTGAATGCACCTAGAAAGTTACGAATACAAATTTGTAATGTCTTAATTTTATAATTGGGTGTTTATATTTATAGAGAATTCTCGAACTTTCCATATGTTTCTAAGGCAGGTGTCATAGCCGTCACGTTCCCGGCTAAGTATACTTTCTCGTGGAATGCACAGTCAAGTGCAAAAATAAGTATCGAACGAATCCGCTCATAAATATGTTACGACGTTCTTATTACACAGAATTAGAGTGCACTGGGACATATTTTTGAACATTTTTGTGTACACCTTATTTTGTCTTTGACTGCACCAAAAGTACTTACATAATATTCTAAGATTACTCTGTATAACACTTGCAACGACTTTGCAACCTTCACTACGACAGTTTAACATACTCAAACCGTGTATCACGAGTGGGTGCAGAGTGAATCGAGTACAGTAAGTAGCTTGTGACCGTGTTCTGTTCATTTATATCGCGTCCTTGACACTGCTGTGCTGTGCGATGTTCGACGAATCACGTTTTGTGTAACGAATGAATTTCGTAGAGTGGAGGATAGAATAGCGAATGCTCGTTTGGTCTAAATGCATCTTTAGATCATGTACGTCACGTATACGACATTCTTTTGGGATGCACCTTCTTATTATCATAGTGGACACATTATTGTTATCGCCAACTCGCTGGCCCAGCGTAGCAATTATGGGCATTTAAGGCCAATCCATACCGGATGCGTATGCAGCGCGTCTGTGTGTGCGTGACGTGTGCGTTGTAGCTTATGTAAATGTCATATTAGATGGTACACTGCTTGCGTGGCGTGCCTACATTCTATTGCGTCCATCATCATCATCATCATCATCAGCCTATGATAGTCCACTGCTGGACGTAGGCCTCTCCTATTAACTATGCGTATAGACGCATTAAGAGGCTAGTGTCGTTTAAAGTGCATTAGTGAATACCAATTTTAGGCTCGACGCTGCCGCAGCGCTGACACAGCGCTGATAGCAAGGCGGTTTCCTTAGTGCATAACACTGCAGCAGTTGCAGTGGACGGACATAGCTGGGTCAAAATTCTTTTCGTTGTCTTATTTTGTGTCCCTAAAAACGTGACGCAGGGGGGATTTTTTTTGTTTGGGGAGATTTTTGCAGAGCCACGCTGTTGTGTTACCGTGTATCACCGTGTTGTGTAAATCTACTTAATGTTTTTTTTTTTAATGTACCTTTATCTGTGTATCTTTATTTGTATCTCTTTTAATTTTAGTTTCATGACGCATTGGTCTAATCTGTAATGTCGTGTACACTTTTGTTTCAATAAATAAATAAAATAAATAAATAAATAAGATGTTTTGTTTTCAATTTCTGATGTATGGATTAAAATCTAGCGTGAAAAAGAAATACAAGTGCGCCGAATTTTTTTTATATAACAATTAAAATCGTGACAGAGTGGTATGAAACAAGACAACGAAAAGAATTTTGACCCAGCTGATGATATTTGTATATTTCTTATTGAAAGGGTACTTGAATAAATGAATATGTTACAGATACAAATATAGTATTCTACAAGAGACGACCAATTGTCAAAAAACATTGCCCTACGTGATAGTATTTCATTATTTATTAGTATTTTTTTAGTAAACACAAACATTGAAACATGTATTTATCAAACATGAGGTCACAAAACTACATAGTATTTTACAATTAAATTGTAAAATATTGGCTACACGGAGGCACATCAGTCCCAACCTATTATTATTATTTATGAGTATTTAATGGTGTTAAATTTAGACAAACAAACAAACAGCTTCGCTACTATTTCGAAGAGCTTTTTTTTGACCGCATTAATATTGTTTTTTGTTTTATATTATCGTGGCGATATTAATATATAATACTAGTGACCGCCCCGGCTGTGCACGGGTACTATACCTAAAAACCTTCCTCTTGAATTACTCTACCTATTAAAAAAATATCATCAAAATCCGTTGCATAGTTTTAAAGATTTAAGCGTACAAAGGGACAGAAAAAGTGACTTTACGAGTATTTTATACTATGTAGTGATTTTTGAACATTATAAGTATTACTCCCAGCAGTGGACTGAAACCAGGCTAGTAATGAGATATGACGATTTTAATTTGACCCTGCTTCCAATATACTCTGTGTCGCCTGTAGGAAAGCAAAAATGCGAGAGGAAGCGTCAAATTTAGCCAGGTGTCCCCTATGCGTGAGAGCGAATCATCATGCTTGTTAGATAGTGCGTGCTCGTTCAATGACAAATCATTGAAGTCACTAGTACATTCGCCAAATAGTAATATCGAGAAAATTGAATCCTGACCCACAAAAAGAGCTTGTCATAGTAACATTGAAAGTCAAATTGTACGTCAGATGTAGCAATTTTATTTTCAAAGTTACTATTGTGGGTCAGGATTCAATTTTGTGGGTAGTACATTATTGGAGGAGCCGCAAAGTAAGGGATTCCCAGCGAGAGAGTACTTGGGTATCAGGGTTTTTTTTTGCTTTGTATTTCAGGCAAGCTTATGTAGGTCAAGTATAATTAATTTCTCTAAGAAACTATTGTTTTAACTCTTACCGTTACTGAGTTATTAAAAAAATAAGGATAATGACTGAACGAGTGTATTGCAACCTGTATTACATCCTATTGTTAGGTACTTATTTTAATATGTGCCATCAGATACCTGAGATTATTTTTTATGTTATTCTTAAGGTCCGAGCGTAAGCAAGACCGTATAATAAAATGTCGGTTGACAACCAAAACTCACTAAGTAACAAATACCTACTTGAAATAGAGATCGTATCTTAGTTCTGATTCAATACTCACATAAGAGGTTGCTAAGAGTAGTGGCAGTTTTTATAGTGAGTTTTGCTTGTAAGCCGACGAAATGTTATGATTATTTATGTAGCTGGTGCATTATGAGAGCCATTACACACGAGTGTACTTTTATGAAACGCACCGATAATAGCATCACACGAGAATGATAAAGCCAAATAATGCACAATCGCAGCGATAATGCCTAATTATATACATAACTTTCTCTATGATAGTAAAAAATCAAGTTGGCAGCCGAATAACAAGTTGTCGTATACCACTCTTTTACATGAAAAAAAAGTAGTGGCTTAATATTTTGTGAACTTGAAAACATCGGTCACCCATGTTCTAATTTTTTTTTATTCCACAGACGAGGGTTAAAATGTATACCATTACATAGGTATATCAAGTGTCAGCCATCTATTTGGCAAATTACAATGCTAAAGTAGATAAATATATACTTATGTA
>JALPQI010021466.1:0-23805 GCA_025490895.1 Thaumatotibia leucotreta
GAAAGAAATCAATATTCATTTCAAAACGTCAGAAGTTTCTGAAGGATAGAAATAAAAAAAAATATATCTTGAGACATCTTATACAAATCGACCTAGTCCCACGGTAAGCTCAATTAAGGCTTGTGATGTGGGTACCAGGCAACAATATACAGGGTGTAATCGACAAGTGTTTACAGGCCGTAATTCCGTAAATATGAGAGATATCACAAAACTTTTAACTGATACTGAAAGAACGTTACCCAGCGAGTAAAAATACATTAATTACTTTTTCTAAATAGATTAAGTATTATTAAAAATATTAAGTTAAAACACTCCCATACATTTAGTATGACAACTTACAGCCTTAAAGAATGTCAGTAGAGATAAAACTGTTAGAGATTCGTTATTTGTACAAATACATTGTAATAAAGTAATAATACTGCCGTTTATGAAATAATTAATCTAACATTTATTCTTAAATGAAAAGTTTGTTATCTTTGAATGAACGGTTACCTACTAAATGTATGGAAGGGTTTGAAGTTAGTATTTGGGGTATTTCTGATTTTATTTCAAAAAAGTTATTAATGTAATTTTACTCGTTGGGTAACGTACTTTCGATATCAGTTAAAAGTTTTCTGATATCTCTCATATTTACAGAATTATGGCCTGTAAGCATTTATCGATTACACCCTGTCTATAATAGATAAATACATAATATAGATGCTTAAGCTACAGCCATGACCAAGGAACAAATATTTGTGATAAACAAATACACAAATAATGCCCTCGCCGGGATTCGAACCCGGAACCTCCAGCTTTGTAGGTCACTACCAACTGGGCTACGGAGGCTGATAAAAATCCGAAAGACGGATAAAGAAGTGATACTGTATTAAGAGTTACCTATTTATAAGCTACGAAAGCCTAAAAATTAGAGTTACCTCAATGGTCCTAATGCGTGCTTGGCTAAAGGTCAAAGCAGTTTACTAAATCTTCCATGTACTGCTCACGTATTGGGCTTGTAGCTTAGTCGAGTGATATGTAATATACCTCGTGCCCGTAAATAGGTTGATCGGGTGAATAACGCAATAGGTCCAGAGCCTGGATCAAATTTTCTCCGTCATATCGCCATGTAAATCTCACTCGAATAATGGCCAATGGTGCTACATCTGCAACCATAGGTTTGCGCGGGCTAAATTTCCGCAACTCAACGTCAAAAATTTTGCGCCTATTCATATATCTGCAACCATATAAAGGTGTCCCAAAAATAACGCCGTAGGTGTTTGAAATCGACGAAAAATACTTATTTCGTGTTTGGTTTTTTATTTCTTGATTTAATCATAAAGTACAAAGAATAGGGACTAAAAAATAATAGGGAATTCGGGTTTGGCCCCATAGTAAAAGTTGTTTAGTATGATCTAAACATTAATGGGTTTCTTTCTTTGCTCTACGAGGTAATACATACTGTATATATGGCTAACGCGAGCTCGAAAATGACCCAAAACTATTATGCAAGTGTGCCGCGATGGGCGAACTTAACGCTTTTTTCATGTCACGAATTTGTCCCCGCAATTTTGCCAAATTCATATAGAATATAGCCAACCAAAACAGTTTATACATTTTAATTATATAAATTTATAAGCATGATGTACGTAATAAAGGGATAATAAACACAACTCAACAAAATTTAATACCCGTTTTTGAAAGGCAGTTATGTGTAGCTACATAAAATCTAGTGAACATTAACTGCCGCTCTTAGACTAGGTCGTACTTAAACAAAAACATCAAAAAGTGTGCATGTCGCCTATGTCACCGGAGCTGTATTATATCGACATTGATTCCAATTATTTGAAAGAAAGAAAAAATATGTCTTTGTGACAATAACACATCACAAAACATATACATTTAAAAGGAAAAGAAACAAAGTTTGCCACAAAACGGTTCCCAATCCAGCATAAAGCTGGGGCCTGTAATTACAGCCCAGCGCTGGTCTTTTTTGCAAACTAAAACCTATTTTTAGAGCGAGCTTTATAAAAATGATAGGCAACATTGCACAACATTTAATACGGCATTTGTGTAGTCTGTTGTCTGTTTAATTAGGCATTACGAACTGAATAGTCTACTGGAATTAAAAACAAATGTTAGCCGACTGGCGGCCTAATGCAAGCATTGCATGCACTTAACTGGCCTGTTAACGCGGCGCCGACGTAACCAACGGTAATCAATACAAGTAGTATATTAACAAATCCAATCTCCATTACAATGTTTGGTAGCAGGTATATTTTTATGAATATAGAGAGCGTGGTAGTTTCTTGCGTTAATCGCAGCGTTAGGGTGCGGCTCCACTGACGAAATTTACCAATTACATTTTTCAAATTCAAAATTCGAAATACTGTGATGCGGTCTCATTGGCCGAGCTCCCACAGCTCCGCTCCACTCCGCGTCAGTGGGGCCGCACCCTTAGACGCACAAAACAATGGTTTACCCATTTAAGACAAGATAACTTTTGAATGAATATTTCACGGGTATTTGGTTTGGATATTTTCAGTACGCGTAGCCTCATTTTGTACAGTACTATGAAAAAGTTGCCAATTAAGCATTAAAACCAAAAATTAAGTCGTTTCAGAAATTTTTATACCAGTATAAAATTCAAACTGAGTTAATTTTCATAGTTTCCATAAAACAACTTCTGTCGATTTCACTTCTCATAATTAAAACGTGGCCAATTAAGCATTATAACCAAAAATTAAATCGTTTCAGAATTTTTTATACCAGTATAAAAATCAAACTGAGTTAATTTTCGTAGTTTCCATAAAACAACTTCTGTCGATTTCACTTCTCATAACAACTTACTTTAATTTCATATTTTACACAATCATCATCATCATCATCATCATCAGCCTATGTTAGTCCACTGCTGGACGTAGGCCTCTCCTATTAACTATGCGTATAGACGCATTAGGAGGTAAATGCCCATAATCGCAGTAATGTGTCCACTATGATGACGCTCGGCTGCCCTATATCAAAACCTAGTAAGGGTCAAATTCTTAGAAAATAATTTTTTGATGTTTTTGGACTTACCTAGTAAGTCCGCAACCGACTCCAAAGACACCAGCTCGCAAATCGGCTTTATTACCGGAGATTTAAATGCCTTGAAACCTAGTAAGTCGCATGTCTAGTAACGGTTTACCAGTTTAAATCCTAGTAAGGCATACATCCCATATCAAAACTTAGTAAGTCGCTTGGACATACTAGGTATTGGCCTGGTCAATGAGCCATACTAGGTTTTTGATCTGAGCATCGTAGTGCGAGGGGCGCGCGGGTTGTGGAGAGTATGTGCGTTCAGTCAGTCCGCGGCGATGCGCTAGCGCAATCACACGCGTGTCAATTGAAATTTTGTGTGGTTTGATAGTTATGTTGTCCAAAATGAAACGTCATTTACAGTTTCATAGATCGAAACGCCTGATAGAAGCAACTATTAATAACAACAGCAGCCAAAACGCAAAAGAAACTAGGTAAGTATTTATTCACTAAATATAAATACCTCCACATTCCTGTAATGGCTTATTATTTTACTAGGCTCCTATTTTGTACCATTTTATTGTCATTAGTCATAGCCTCATAGGGTCATTTTGCCTGTTTGCCGTCCATCTTTAGTTTTTGTCAACTCGGTACAAAGCTATAAATCAATTGAATACAAATACATTTAAAAGTAGTTTTTCAAATTAATCAGTGCATATTGTTGTGAGTTTATAAAGGCTTATAATATATCTGCTAAACAAAGGTGTATTAATGATTTAACAACATTAATTCAAATAATGCATGTTAAATATACGATAATTATAGGTTTTGAAAAAAAATAATCCCATAAACAATCGAACCTGGAAACCAGTATGAATGGAAAAGAAAAAAACAAGGTAAACAAGTTTTGACATTCATATTCTTTCATCTTAACTTTTAATTGAATATGTTGTCATGTTATTATTAATATTACAGATTCAAAGAGCCTTTGTACGAGCTGGACTTCCTCATGCCGAAATTCAACGAGAAGTCCAGCCCTGCTGTCATAGCAAGCCCCAGAGGCATTACCATTGGAATGATCTTCCAGTTAACAACGCATCTATTGATTTAGTTCATGGTGGTCAGGGTGACGCCAATTAATTTTTGAAATTTAAGACTAAATTATATGATTACGATGTTATTTGATACAGTAATAAGTATTTTTTATAATAAATATCTTGTTCTTAATGTGCTCGTTTCATTTAAAACCATCAATTATGTTAACAAAAAAAAAACGCTAGGTTTTAATTTAGAACATCTATTGAGTTTGATGACGGTTCTACCAGTTTATAATGGTTCAATACCTAGTAAGGGCCCTTACTAGGTATTGAACTTGGGATATGGACGAAATTGATATGGCTGAATACGTTTTCAAAGTTAGTAAGGGATATAAAACGTGCGTATTAAGAGTAAATTATATGATTACGATGTTAATTGATACAGTGATTAGTATTCAACCGATTTATGTTCAGTTTTTTATCTATTATTAAAAAAAAATATTTTTGGCGGACACTTTTATGTTTTTATGCTCTCCTGTAAAATTTGGTCTGAAGCAGTTACTAGGTTTTGATATAGGGCAGCCGCGCTGCTGCCCATCATCAATCTTGTAAAATGGTCAGTGACACTTCAATCCCTTAGTCGACTCTTACGACACCCGCAGGAGGAGTTGGGGTGGTGACAAATGTATTCTTACTGCCGTCACCACACGGCGGTGTTTACACAATATTCGTTACCAAATAAACCTAATTTTAGATGAATAAAGAAATTGAAACTTAAAGCTAATTGAATGTAATGAATAAAGATAATTATTAGGAATATATATTTTATTGAAAGTTACATTATAGGAATTCACTAAAAATCTTCAGTTAAATTGATATCAATGTTATAGTGACTAGCCTACTAACCAATATTGAATAAATGTAGTTATTCAGAAATACATTATATGTAATCTTTTGTATTATCTGTAACATGTATTATCTAGAAAAATCGCTACATTTCAAAGGCACAGGGCTATATCGAAACAATTTTATCATACATACGTTGATTCTTGTGGAAGAAATAAATCAATTGTATTAAATGTTTGGATTAGGGCACTAATATTACACACGGTGCTGCTCATCAATTATTTTACTTAAACTTGGCTAGACCTGCGGCACATGTCTAGATGGTACAATATTATGGTGTTTGCAATTATTTCTATATCCGTTTTTATTTAATATTCAGCCAAATTTACAGCACACTTATTCAATCAGCAAGCCTAACATACCGTTAGTCATTTCATTGTATGCGGTAATCAATAAATAAGTAATTGAAAAGAAAAATAAAAAACAAATGTAATAATAATATTAACGTATCTTCAAATACTTACAAACTCATATAAGTATAACAGAAACAACCGCATGCCAAAAACGGTATCATTCGTGTTTGCCACAGGAACAGCATGAATTTACTAGGATAAGAACCGTCTGACTTCATAGGTAAATTCGCTGTCCACAAGACTACGGAAGCCGTTTTGCTAATTGCTAATTACAAACGTTTCCAAATGACTTGCCAGTTTATTTTTAACGAAAGTTGAAACCAAATGAAGTGATTCTTTCCTCAGAACAGTTCGAGTTTAAAATTTTCGAGATAAAATATTCATGTTATGCTAATTGGTGAAGTAACTGCTACATCTGGCTTCGGCAGAACTTCTGATTTTCACTGCGACAGCTCAGTTGGATATTAACTACTACTTTGTAGTTTTGTCCGTTTCTAGAGCAAACGTTTAATTAGAGATGTAAATTTACTGAAATCGCTTGAATAAATTATTACCTAAAGAAAACAGAGGTTTACAAAACATGCTCTTTCGGTAGCCTAGACGTAAAGGGGTCATGTCATAGCCATGGCATTAATTTCATTAGCTAGCTTATTCACTCGATTTTCACAGATTTTAGCCATTATTTATGTATGTGTATATTAGGGAATCGCTCCTGGGCTTTAAATCACATAGTTTTAAGATTAAACCAAATATCACAATAAATAATACAAAAGAAAATACTTATTTATATAGATAGTGGCGACCACTTTGACAAAGGCTGTATGCATTATGCATGTTGCACGCGTCAGGGGGTGAATATGAACTACTGCTGGATCCCAATGAGTCGCCCGTTAATACATTATTCTGATTATTCATTAAATACCTATAATTTATATTAATTAATGCTTTTTGGTAAAAAAAATCTTTGTAAAGCAACAGGATTGTAATAAGACCTCAGAAACACTTAGCATTAAAGTAAACTGACTGTAACTTTCTTAAAAATGACAAATCTATAAGTGAGAACCTGTAATTGGCTTTGCGATTATATTATTATTTGTAAATACATATAGCACTGTTGGTTTTCCATGTAACAAAAAAAATAATAAAAAAAACTGGTAAATATCTACACTGGTTCCAGGAATTAGGTTGCCGAGCAAATCGTAGGTTTGAAATCCAATAATGAAGGTGGGATAAACATTACAATGGACCTGAAAATAAACAATGGTGTATAATTTTCGCATATAGATAATATTTAGTGAATCTTAGATGGTAGACTGCGCGTAAGTACAGGTTAATACGATTTCAATCTCAGACACAATCGATATTCAACCATTTCAAAAATAGATACACCAACGTAAATCGATTCATATCAATGTCATCATAAAGGATATGAATAGAATTAAAATGATTTCTCTGCCACATTCAGTAAGATGAAATGGGACAGTCTTATCTATAAATATGTTCAGATTTCAGAACGTATGTCTCAAGCACAAGGTTCAAAATCATTGACATGTTTTTGGAGCCGACCGTACTTCTACCGAATTGATGACATTATTTTTTTTCACAGATTAGGATGCTTAGCCAAGTTGCCAATCGCTAGCGCTTGGTAGCTTATCATAGTTTTCCCTCTCTGTCACTCTTTCATATTAGTGCGACAAAGGCAGTTAGCTGCCTTTCGTTTACCATTGACGATTACGCGTTAGCGATTAGCAACTTGGCTAAGCACCCAGTGGGGTTATGATGGTCCCATGTTTAAACGTTTGTGGTCACGTTCTGACAAGTAATGTAAGTGCGAAAGTGACGCGTAGCACGATAAACGATTAACGCCTGACCACAGTTATGCCTCCAGGAGGCTTATGATGGTCCCGTTTTATCCATTTTTGTCGTGCTACGCGTCTCTTTTGCAATTGCATCTTGTTAGAACGGGATGGCAACGCCGACAAACGATTAGACGCGGTGCCATCATAAGCCTACTGTTTCAGGTGCTGACAAGTACCTACTGAATACTGTCACTGCTAAAATTTTTAGTGTAACACGATTTAAATTCCATCCATTAATAATAATGAACAACTGATTCACATTTTTTAACAAAGTCCATCTTATTCAAACCCGACCTCATCCATCACCAGTACCATAAAGACTCCCATTTGGGTTCTTCTCCAAATTTGAAACAGATGGCATTTGCTTAAACGCAAGCAAGGCCCTAAACGTAATCATACTCACACAAAACGCATTTAAACTCGTTGTGCCTTCACAATATGATAATGAAATTATTTGAATTTTGGGCTAGAGGATGTAACTGTCTTGGTTTAGATATAGGTGCGCGTAACTTGTTACTGGTGTGTCATCTGCCATGACATTTCATATGATACAACGAACACGCGCACGTGTTGCTCATACATTCGGTGTAGCTACACCGGATGCATGCCGCCTATAATATGCACTGTAAAATTTGTGACATGTCTAACGTGATCGAAGAATTTTAATAAAGTAATGTTATGGGTATTTTTTTATTGCAGATAAACTAAATAATTAGTTCAGAAAAGAGTAACATGAAATGAAAAAATAATTATGCGAATTAGTCCTATTATTTAGTGAGACATTTTTATTGGATGATGCGAGTATAATTATCTACAGTAAAATGCTGACTTCATTGATTTTGTTAACCCTTTCACAGCTGACAGTAAAAACATAATATATTCGTTTAAAGTTGAATACTATCTGGCTGTCGATAGAGTTGAAAATAATAACTGCGATAACAGCGAGTTAGGTTCGCGATCGGCTGTGAAAATAAAATAACACTTATTTCACGTTTATGTAATTGTTTGTGTCGATTACGTACTGGCCTACTACCGCGAAAATCGAAATTCGTAAATTTCGAGGATTTTTCTCTGTCACTCAAACGACGGCGTCATTAGAGTAAGAGAGACATCTCCTCGAAATATACGAATTTCGTTTTTCGCGGTAGGGCCGCTGGTTGGATGTTGGATCTACATTTTTATTTATTGCTCCTATTACAGGAAAATCCCGGTATATGTACAAACGCTTCTTTAACTACCAAATAAGACTAACCGAGAAGCAAATATTCATTAAAGTAGTCCACGAAACAACTTATGATGAAAGGAAACGTTTTGGTAATTTAGAGCTTAATACAAAACTTTACAGTGGGATTATTGTATTTAGTTTGAGGGAGAAACAATAGGTCCGAGCGGTGAATGTAAAGCACAATGCAAAGCAAATTTCACTCAAGTAAATACCTGAATGCCGTATTATTTACAGGCACAAATCTTACAGCTTTACTATCCCTGTTCTGGAGATGATGTTTGGAACTAATGGAGAACAATGAATGGCGAAACCATGATGAAACCACACTGCTTATTATTTCATGATTCAATAGTTTGGACAAATACGAGCTAGGTAGGCTAACTGATCGTGAATATTTTTCCTATAGTGAATTGGAGCAGTAACTCTACAATATGATGAACGTATAGCTATATTGATTCAGTATACGTGCATAATTTTCAGCCGCCATAGCCTAGTTGTTAGTAGCCCTGCTGGAGGTTCCGGGTTCGAATCCCGGCGAGGGCATATTTATTTGTGGGTTTGTTACAAAAATTTTTTTTTGGTCATGGATGTTTTTAATTCTTTTAACTTACTTTGGGACTAGGTCGAAAAGCATAGGACTGTCTTTAACCCTCTTGTGTGTAAAGTCAAACTCTTTAGGTTAGTATTATAACTAACGTGAGACATATTAAAATATTATCGAACCGGGCTACTCACGTATTTAAGTCGATGATTGCTCGACATGCTACGACCCATTAAGAGGGTCCTCGTCCGGAGCACCCTCGGCCAAAGCCCGACGCGTACTGCGGGCCTGCGCCCTGCTGGGTCGAAACATGTCCGGCAATCATCGACTTAAGGACGCTCACGTGAGTAACCCGGTTCGATAATATTTTATAATATCTATAGGTTACTCCTTATTATTATTGTGATGTAGGTACCGCAAATTAGTTTGTGAAACTAATAGAGTTGCGTATTTGAAATGACTACTTCTTCTTTTAATCTTAGATTTTCATACACACAGTGAAGTAAATGTAATATGCGTCACAACATCCAATTTAATAACTAAGTAACTAAATAAATTGGCGTAAACATGACGTACTTTTTATACGAAAACAGAAAAAAAATCAAACAAACAGTGAAAGACTACTTCAAAAATTTGTGTAAAATAATTTACGATTAGTCAAATTTAATTATATCCAAACTATTATTTATCAATATGGTATCTTGGATGTTTTTGTAGGCGATACTCTGTTTATGCTGTAAACTATTCATTGTTCGTTGATTTAAAATAAAATATAAGATTATTTACTTGTTATTTTTATTTATACTTACCTAAATGGTCAAATAAAAACGTACTAACTCATGATACTACGAATTCATCATTCATATCCGTTTGACTAGTTACCTATAAACCTATAATTTAAAATATGGCAATGATTTTCATTTCATAGTCAGTTGTACAAACAGTTAATAAAATGATAGTGTGTAATTCCCGAGGAAGATATAGTACAATAGCCAATTTTTACAGTTTTACCAGGGAATTGTATTGCGCATACGTACTTGCCAGCACTAAAATTGTAAATTTGAGAATAATGGAACAAAGAGAGACGTTGCCAACATATATATTATAAAGTAATAGGGAACAGTCTCCGCGAACACTTGATTTGTGATTTATGTTTAGGGTTGTCACATTCAACCGCCTTTATGGAATTTATTTTGTCAGATTGGCTTAAGTAGTCAATATGTACTCGTATGTCTGGGAATCTTCGCCAAGTTTCCACTCTGTCATCTGGTCTCATATGTTCGATCAATGAGACGATTTCGTATGTTTGTTTAATTATTTTTAGGGTTCCGTAGCCAAAATTGCAAAAAAGGAACCCTTATAGATTCGTCATGTCCGTCTGTCCGTCTGTCCGTCTGTCACAGCCGATTTACTCGGAAACTATAAATGCTACAGTAACCAAATTTGGTAAAGATATGTGTTGTATGAACCGCTACAGGATTATGACACTAAATTGTAAAAAAAACCATTGGAGTGGGGGCCCTCCATACATGTAACTGAGGGACAGAACATTTTTTTTAGTTGTATATAAAAAATTTAAATAATAAATTGATAATGGTACGGAACCCTTCGCGCGCGAGTCCGACTCGCACTTGGCCGGTTTTTTTTTATTTAGAAATATACAACAAAGTACAATAATATAAAATGTCACCTTATGACAAAATAATGTCGAATAATATGATCGACGATATTTAAAAATTTGTTTGGTTTTAAATAATTTTAAAAACTGATTACTACGTCAAGCTGAGGCCACTCGGCAAGCCTCGTGACCTAAACCCGATACTCAACTTATATAGCCTTCATATTGTTACAATTATATAAAATACTATATACATATTAATAGCTCTAGATTATGTGTATTTAATTATGTGTAGTTATCAACATACTTATTTTAGTCGAAAAATATATTAAGTGCGCGTATAATGCTCTTAAAGCATTACACTTATCATATCAATTAACCGTTTAATGATGTATTGATTCTATTAATTTGTTAGTCTAACGAATAGAGAAGTTAAGCTTAACTTTAATACTTTCAAGTGAAGTGGATTATGAGGGGTTCTGGAGATACAATTTAGCCGCACATTTTGTATACATTATATTTATTTTTACCAGCTCTTTTTTTATTCCTATTTGTAAATTTATTTCTGTGACGTAAACTAATCTCTTTAATCTAAAAAGTTTTTTCCTACAATTTGAATTACACTGGTGCGAATATTTTCAAACATATTTAATATAATCATGATATACATGTAAAATTGAAGATCTCTTTTTAAATGGTGAAGGATGTGCCATAACATTAAATACTTGATGTAGAAACCATGACTATGGTGTACTTAACTAAATTTTATTTCATCTATCTGGATTACTAACAGCTTACTACCTAACTAATGTATACCAATTTTATTTCCCCAACGTCCGTTTCCAAAAACAATGTATATGACTTATTATCAAATGTAACGAAACTAAAATGATTGGATTTTTAATTATAATCTGGCTACTGAACCCTTCAAAAATAATTATAAATGTAATAGTATTTGAAATTAATAACAAACCATCGTAGTAGGTGACGGCGATAAAATGATCCGATTTCGTACATTGAAGAAAAATAAAGATGTCGTTGTTAGCATTTGCGCTTCAATAAATTCATGGATGCAGTGCGAGGGCTGAAGCAAAGTCTCGGCTATACAAATATTACTCGACTGGCAAAGCGACATACTTTGCAACTACTTTCGTGTTCCCCGTCTAGTCACCGTGGGTAATCCTCATGGGAAAATAATTTAACGCGCCAGCTGACACACGCGCCTCCTCAATATTTCACAAGTGATTCCGAACGTCCTGAAACTACGGGGTATATCCACAAACTTTTAAAAATGACTCACGCCTCTTATTTTTTTCTTTGAAACCCATCACAAATAAGTTAGATAGTTTTAGATCGGAGACCCCTCGATAAAGTGTCATAATTTAGATGAAATATTGTTTTTGTGGCAAGGGAACATATTTTATTATATTTGTGGCTTCTGAATAAGTTATAGATTCTTTCCCATATTCTCCCCGGCGCCCTTTGCCAAATTTAAGTTGGACCTGTTGATACATATAAACTGGCTAGTTATGCATGTAGGTACTTGTAAATATTTTATTTTAACGTTAAGGCAAACAGAAACACATTATAATTTTCGTTAAATAATTGATGTTCTTCTACTTAGTATCTGTTCGAGAACCAATTTGGCTCTGTCAAACTGTCATAGAGGTGAAGATGAGACAACACTGCATTTACGTTGAGGATTACTGTCCCGTAAGCGTGTGAGGCTGTCCCGCAAGTCGTTAGCGTGCGAACAATCAGCGATCAGTGTGCTATTCACTCGTCGTAAGCGAGCGACGAGCGATATACTTAAGTAAGGTGATGCTGTTTTCAATAATTCTAAGAGTCTTGTTCTTACTTGAAATGTAAAATTAATATATAAGATAATTTAAAAACTGGGTCAATAGCTTTAAACCGGCCCCCAAAAAAAATCTGGTATCCAGTTTAATACATATAAATATGTCAATTTTGAAATAATTAGAATAATTAACTAAACAAGGAAATTTCTACAACTTTAAAATTTCTGATTTTAAGCAGTGTACATTGTATCTTTCAAATAGGAGCTAATTACATGTCAGGGAGTTAATTTGATAGTAAAAATACGTTTGACATAGATTATTCGTCTGTATTAGGCGTATAACAGCTCAATATTCGATGAGGACCGTATGAATAGAAGTGAGGGCAAACGAGAACAGTCAAGCTAAACTTTTCTCTTTGGGCGAAAGTTTGTGATGTGAACAGAAACCCGGGGCGCTCCCGTGGGACGTCGCACATGCATGTTTAATGGCGTCCTAGAAAGGTCAAGAGTCCGACTGTGTAGAGGTAGTGAATACATTATAAACTCGAGGGTGTGCTCGGCGGACAGGCGTGCCGTGACAGCCTCCTTTCCAACTCTGCGAACACTACCTACTAACACGCTGCGGACAGGTAGTTTGTGGCTGTCTCTCAAACAAATTAATTGTGTCTTAGTTTTGAGTGGTAACTAGGGCACAACTGTGAACAAACTTGAAAGTACAGAATACAAATGCCTCCTCCACTGACTTCAAATAATTCGGCGTGAAATAGCAAATTTTTGATACGACGTTGACTGAAGATTAATACGATGGTTGTCCGTAAAATTGAAAACTTTAGCGCTTTGCGAAGCAATAAATCTGTTTTATGTTGGAATAGATACTGTTGTCAACACCAACTGAAATCACAGCTGGTAATTATATTTGGATCTCGAGCATCTCATAATCGAAAACGTTTTATATTTTTTCTTTTACCAGTTGAATTTTATTGTATTCTGTTATCACAAATTATACGTACTTATAAATCGATTTATGTCACTTGTATGTACAACGTTAAACTACGAACATAAGGTGAAGGAAGTTCGACTCGTGCTTGTAGATTTGAGTATTTTTGCTATTATGCGAGTAAGCAGGTAAACCTGATTATATGTCATGTACTATAATATCGAATGGGAAAAAACCCAGCTGCCAGTATTAAAATAAAAAAAGGGTACTAAATTATTATGGTTAGACTTACTAAAAAGTCTAATCGTACAATATGTTATGAAGCCTACTAGGATTAACATACCTATTCAGAATCGCAATATGTATTCTAAGTGTAAATGATTGCTCATTAACTATACAATTAATATAAGTACATACCTTTTGGCGGGTTTATGTTCAGTGCACTCTTAAAAAGGCTCTCTTCGTCATGCCAATCGAGGTTTCTTCTTAAAGTAGACCCACACATCGCACACAACACCAACAACAGAGAAAGCATGAATATTCTGCTCTTAGCTTCGCTTTTGTGCCAACTTCTGGTCAAAGTACCAGCTCCCAGGCCAAGTAATAAACAGAATCCAACACTCGGTATATACAATACTCGTTCCGCAACCACAAATCCGACGTAGAATAGAACATTGCTGGCCGGAATGAACGGCAAACCCATTAATGCTATGGACATGAGCATTGCCACTTGAGGGCTGCGATAAACCTGTCTATGCACCGGCTGTACCACCTTAGTCTTATTGTGTTCCATCGGGCATACGCAGGCAGAGTGATGCATCATTGTGTTGTTGTTATTGATAGCCCGGCATGCACTAGTGTGTTCTTCCGTCAATGCATGCTTGCATCCATTGCAAGGGCACAATTGCCGCTTAACCGAGTTTTCTTTGTGAGGTACATGATAATTTTTTCTGTCTATAGATTCTTGTCTATTGTACTGTTTGCAATTATAATTCCATTTGTGCTTATTTTTACAATTTTGTTTCTTATAATACTTTATTTCCTTATACGAATTTTCTTGACGTTTCTTAAATTCTGTAACTATCGCCCGCCACGTTACTTTAGAGATAATAGCGTAGAAAATTATGGTAGAAATGTTTCGTTGGTCGAAAAGAGTCGTTATTCGTGGTATGGCGTCCATAGACCAATCAAAACTGAGGTGAAAGGGATACAAAAGAAGGAAGAAATTGAAGACTGGAAGATACGCAAAGGTGTACGTCCTGGTGAGGAACGAAGGGTCTCGGGAAGCTGGGTTGTCTGCGGCGGCGAATGCCGTGGGCGCTCCCGTGAGCCGCAGCCGCCAGTACAGCAGCGCCACTCCCCCCATACCCAGTGCACACACGCTCCGCCATCGTTGCTGAAACAAAGAGAAATTTCATTGAACAGTTTTCCTATATAAGAATCTCTGCTTGTTGATGTGGTAACTAAGAACAACACCAAAATATCGTAAGTCTGCGTAGTCTGTGCGTCTGTAATGTGTGTATCAAGTAGACATCAACTCCTGAGCTCGAATCCCAGATACAAATCCTTTTATTTATCTGAGAAGCACGGATCTTAGTGCTTGGATCAGGGATCGGAACCGGTTTTTTTTAAACCCTCAATATAGCTCAATATTTTAAAATATTTTACCCTCTTTAATGTAGTATTCAATAGTTCATATAATCAACATCGTATTTTTGGATAACTCCGAACTTTTTAAAAGTAATTACGAGTATTAAGCAGGTAGGTACTATACACATATATATATATATATATATATATATAGGTAACCTTTGATCAGTTAGGTACTAATGAGAATTAAAGGTCCCTGGAAAAAAAATGTTTATTTATTTTTGTCTAATCTGTACTTGATTTAAAGGTTTTTTTATACATCCGTAAGATTGATTAAAATGGACGTTAGAATAAAATAGATGAGCACTATGGGAAACTGTTCTGCCATTCCTCATCATAAAAAATATACTCTTACAAAATGTTTCCTAACTTGTGGCCGCGAAAATTTTGCTCGAACCAAAACTTGATTGATCACCACTCTCCAGGAATTCATTAATATCTGTCAAAGAAATTGCTGCAATGTTTCGGAATTTTGGTAATTTTTTACAACCTTTCAATAAACATGATCATATGAAAACGCGTCTTTAAATCTTCGAGGAGACATAATATATTACACGTTAGATTTTTTATAAGTGCCATTTAAGTAACATACTGATAAAAGTGATAAATCATATACAATATACAAAATTACAAGGATTGCTCTTTAATTGTCATTATGTCATTTCCGCATTGATCACATTATTTATTACATAAGCGACCATTTCTGTAGTTCAGCCTTTAAAATGTTTTGCAGTGATGTACTGAATTGTTTGTGAATGTAAATAACCAAAGTGCCATGAAATAATTATTGAGAAATCATTATAAGCCTCAGAGTCAATCGTAGAGGACTGGGAATAAGTGGTCGTTGTGCAGATTATTTTCGTCTCGGCGATACCGTCGGCTAATGGGTACGTCTAAATAAAGCTATAGTAACATAGAAATGGTATTTTATGAGATAAATATTTTTGATACTCAATTATCCAATCATTGTAAAACAATATTGATAAAGTGCACCTGTACAGGTTGGATTGATATAGAGTCATAACAAGCATATTCTATCTAAAACAAGCCCTTTTACGGTCCAAAACCCGTTTTTAGTGATCTTGTCTGAGCTTTGATAATTGTTATTTAAATATAAATCATAAATATCGGAAGAAAATTAAGTTAAACCTAATATAATAATATAATAAGTAATATAATAAGTAAATGAAACGGGTAAAATTCAAAACAACAACGACGAAGAAAAAAGCACGTCTTAATACGTAATTAATGGTCTGTATAAGTAGTATAGTATATACCAATGTTTTTGTGCACCATACTGTTCCTTAACCCAAAAATATGATGTAGATAAAATTCATAACCCAGCAATATGAGCTATAATAGTTAGCTTTAATCATTAGATGTGTAATGCCAGCTGAGAAGTGTAATAACGTTAATCCACAATGAAGACTCACGATAAAATTGATTTACAGCCGCGTGGAGACATCCCTTTAGATTATTAAATTACCAAAAGCACCTACTGTCAACCCCTACTCTAAATAGGTATATAATGATTCATACGAAAACAGGATTAGTTATTACAATCTATTTAAAGTAGCGTTATTATGAAAGTTTGTAGGATTATTTAGTGTAGGATTTCGATAGCGAGTCGGAAGGTGCTGGCTTGTTAGTTGGGGAAGCTCGTGGAAAAGATTTATGAAGGTATCGCGTCCCCTACCCGGTGTAGCCCAGGGGAAACCCTCAGAACTAACGACTCCGTTTCGGATTTCCAGCACAATTTACGCCACCATCGCCTCGTAGGTGGCAAGCGCTCTCTGCGCAACTTGACGCACAAAATTAGCTCAATCGGAACAAGGAAACTGAATTATAGATGATCCTTTTCTCACTTTTGGGAATTGGGATGAGCTCTTTTCGAACAAAGATTAATTGTTCTTCAACCTGTTTATCGAAGTTGTATTACTTAATAGAATATATACAATGTTATGCTTTCAAATTTTCATTTACTTTAAGATATTTAACATTGCACAATTCGAGGAAATAAGTGACAAGCACTCAAAACTGACCACTTTGTAAGGGTATTTATGTGATATATGCAACCTGATGTCGACGCAGGTCGGATAATGTTTTACCACAGTATTAATTACGTAATTGCTATAGTTCGGTGTAAGAACTGCGTTCCAAAGCTTGCACCTTTTTATATACCGCGTGTAAACCTAATACGGGCGATCAATTAAACCATTAATGGAATTCATCAGTGTAATCATGGATTACGAGGTTTTTTTAAGTTACACTTTTTTACATTTTCGGAGCAGAAATATAGATACGAACATTTCTTATTATTGATGTCACCTGTTTTAGAAATTAACTGTCAACGAGCGTTTAACTTGAGTGTGTTGCTCTACATTGCGCGCCGAATTATTTTGTATGGATAATTTTGTTGCTCCAATTTAAGTAAGAGTTACCTAATGTACTTATCGTGTCCTATACTAACATCCGTTAAGAGCTTCGCCCGTATTAGACTTACACCCTGTATAATGTTTTTGATGGGATTACTATTGCTTCCTGAAATATATTATATATGTAAAGCGGAAGCCCACGCTGAATAGTAGAAGTAGTACCTGCGCACAAAACAATACGTTCTTAATAAGATACAAGCATGAGATGCGCGCTCACGTTCATTTAGAAACCCCACTCTCCGCTTAAGGACTATTGCGCTGGCAGCAACTTGAAGTCAAAGCAAATAACTTAATGAAATAAGCGAGTGAGCTTGGCCTAGACGTCAGAGGGGCGCTTATCTGGAAAATTTACTGGCTGGCTGACATTACCATCCTCGCCTCGTAAATGCTGGCTCATTTGCCAGTCCTTTTGAAAAAAGCCGCGGCTTTAAGGCAACGAATCTGCATCGCGTTCCGGTGTCAAAAATGCAGACTAAAAAAAACAAAACACCCGCTACTCAAAGTAAATATAAACAAACTATCTCGTGTTAGCATGCTCAAATGTTTTATGGAGAGCTGTAAAATAAAGACAACATGTCATCTGTAATACTTCCCTGTTAAGTTGTCGTAATTGAAACACTTGCAGTTACGATGACCTTATAGTACTTTGAATAACACTAGTTTGTCAGCAGAATAATCACCTAATGAAAGAAAATAAAAATCGACTTCTCCAAGATTCCATCACTAGACCCCGACTTGATGCCAACGGAACCATCATAGAGTTCCGGAGTAACATACATAAAAAAATCGAATTGAGAATCTCCTCCTTTTCTTGAAGTCGGTTAAAAATATATGTAAACTTCAAAAGCAAATTATTGACTGTCATCTTAGTAGAGCTAGACTCACTTACAGGTAATTCAGGTCAGAGTGTTTTAGAACCTCTAAAAGACTAAAATTACTTCGAAGTTCTTGGATCGATGCCAGCAATGCTCCTTGCGAGATTAAAATGAAAAGAAGAGATGAACACTAGAACCAAGGTCGTCGTCATAACCTAGAGGATTGTTAAGAATTACGGTTACTTAACTCTGTGTCAAGGCTTATTGATCGTACTAACATATGGGATGAGGTAAAAAAAATATCTCAGGCAGATAATTTTATGAAGTGGATAGAGGTAAATTATGATAACGTACCTTGTAAGAAGTGATTTGTTTTTCTCGAGAAAGTCGGACCATCACCAGTCTAGTGAAGTCGTCATACACTATTATCTGAGTCAAACAAATGCGTGTATGCTAACCTATGTAAAGGAAACCAAACACGCGTCTTGGATTGGATTAAAGAAAAAAATCTTTCTGGAATCCTTTCAGAAACCTAATCTAAAAAGGTATCGATAAGAATTACCTTCCGCCGCTGACGTTTACCGACGTGTTGAAATGTAGCGAGAACGTTAGCAATTTCCGTGTTCTAATGCATTGTCATTTTATGTCGTTTAACACTTTTGTTACATTTGTAGCCTTGTATAGTAACTAGGCGTTATCTAATGTCCTGAGACAGCTTTTGGTTTGCCTAAGATAAGATACTAATCATGTTTTTAAAAAACCTATTTAAGTTTAGAATGGAATACCAATGAAAGTTTGTGATAATTTGTGTTTCACTGTATTGCCAATTTATTTTGATCAGTTATGTAGTGGTTTGAGTGATAGTTTGACAAAGGAAACGACATTTTTAACCCATAAATATACCTTACTAGCGACCCGCCCCGGCTTTGCACTGGGGCTATACCTATATAAAAACCTTCCTCGTGAATTACTCTACCGATTAAAAATCTCATCAAAATTCATTGCGTAGTTTTAAAGATTTAAGCGTACAAAGGGACATAGGGACAGAAAAAGTGACTTTATTTTACTATGTAGTGATAATAATAACCTAAAAGGTTATACAGGGTGTTTGGGATAACGATGTAGGAATTTCTGGAGGTGGTAAAGGAGACTAATTGGAAGAGTTTGAACCCTATTTACCTTATTCCAATATGTGACAGTTTTTTTTTTGATGACGGAATAACAGCCGAACTCCTGAAGGCGGGTGGGAAACCAGTCCTTAGGGCCCTTCAAAAGCTGTTTAATTCCGTCATCTTTAGAGGCAAAACGCCAAAGGCATGGAACAGAGGTGTGGTGGTGCTGTTCTTCAAAAAGGGTGACAACACCCTGTTAAGGAATTACAGACCCATCACGCTTCTGAGCCATGTCTATAAGTTGTTTTCGAGAGTCATCACAAACCGTCTCACACGCAGGATCGACGACTTCCAGCCTCCTGAACAAGCCGGATTCAGAAAAGGCTTCAGCACCGTAGACCACATACGCTCCGTCAAGTTATACAGAAGACCGAGGAGTATAACATGCCCCTCTGTTTAGCGTTTGTGGACTACGAAAACGCCTTTGATTCGATCGAGATGTGGGCTGTACTACAGTCTTTCCAGCGGTGCCAAGTAGACTACCAGTACATCGAAGTGTTGAAGTGCCTGTACGAAAACGCCAATATGTCAGTGCGTCTGGTGACTGGAAGACTGGAGCTCGAAACCAATTACATTGCAGCGAGGAGTAGGACAAGGAGATGTTATCTCTCCTAAATTGTTCACCGCTGCACTGGAAGATGTTTTCAATGTTCTGGACTGGAGGGGATGTGGCATTAACATCAATGGCGAGTACATCACTCACCTTCGGTTTGTCGACGATATAGTAGTCATGGCCGAGACCATGGAGGACTTAATTACTATGCTCGATGATCTCAGTAGAGTCTCTGAAGATGTTGGTCTTAAGATGAACATGGACAAAACGAAGATCATGTCGAACGTCCATGTGATAACAACTCCAGGGAAAGTTAGAAACTCTACACTCGAAGTTGTTGACGAATATGTATACCTGGGACAAACAGTCCAGCTGGGTAAGTCCAACTTCATCAATCAATCGTCGAATCAGACTGGGTTGGGCGGCGTTCGGGAGACTACGCAATATCTTCTCGTCCAATATACCGCAGTGTCGCAAGTCGAAAGTCTTCGACCAGTGTGTGTTGCCAGTGATAACTTACGGATCTGAAACGTGGTCGTTCACTATGGGACTCATTAGGAGGCTCAGAGTCACTCAACGAGCGATGGAGAGGGCATCAGGAATGACGAGATCCGCAGAAGAACGAAAGTGACTGACGTAGCCCGAATAATCGCCAGGTTGAAGTGGCAGTGGGCTGGCCATATTGCCCGGAGGACCGATGAGCGGTGGGGTTGGCGTGTTCTCGAGTGGCGACCACGCACTGGACGGCGCAGCGTGGGAAGGCCCCCCACAAGATGGAGCGACGACCTGGTAAAGGTTGCGGGTGTCCAATGGATGCGGACAGCTCACGACCGATCTTTGTGGAACTCTCTGGGGGAGGCCTATGTCCAGAAGTGGACGTCAATTGGCTGATGATGATGATGATATTATTAGCAATTCCTCCAATTTTGTGAATTCCTTACCGCTTCTAAATCTATTTTCGAGTATGTATCATATGTGTTTAGATCAAATAGTAGGTATATGCAACTGTACATAATTGGGCCGTAAAATACTCGTTATATTATACAAGTTGAAACACTTAGCTGAGGCCTAAGCGTTCAGTAGGCTTAGCACATGATTGGTGTGACAGTATGTCGCCGCGAGATAGATCTCCCGTCCTTTACTAGCTATTTTAACAAAGAGGGACGGATAGTCTATCTCGTGGCGAGATATTATCGCGCCAATCCTGTGCTAAGCATACTGATGTCCGTATTACTTTAACTGCGATCGATAAAATAAAGATAGACATGTTTACGAGTATATCAAAAATAAATTTCATTGGTTGTTCAAGGAAACTAGTTTCAATATTTTCGGAAAACTTTTTTGAATCGGTCAAAATATTTATTTAAGTGATAGCTAAATATACGTGAGATATATTTACGGCATTACAGCTGCACGTTGGGTAAATTCACAAGACTGTAACATCAGTTACCAATATTTTTTGATGTTCCTCTATATTAATTAAGTAGATTTAAGCGTCCACTTATTTAATAAAGTGCTATACTCGCTGCATGGTGACGGCATACTAAAGTGCACTCGTAGTAAACTAAACGTTTGTAGACACTTATTAGACTTTCAAAAGACATTCCCTTGTAAAATACCATGATGGCATAGAATAGTACCTACCAATCATAAATTTTAACTGAAATATACTAAAATAAAAACGGATAAACTCGCGTATATTAACTAATTTTAACTTCATTCCGACGTTTCGACCACTTTACAGGGTTCGTGGTCTACGGATGTCATCCGTTTTATTTCATGTTTAATCCTCGCGGTAACCGAAGAAAATATTATGAAATATACTATTTATAAATATGATATTTCTGATAACAATGAAGTAGATTAGAGTTTTAAAAAAACAGGGGCGTTTAATTCAATACTGCTCCCTCGCGTCGATTATTTTATATTTATGTACATACATGTACTCAGCAACAACCCTGTGTCGTGTAAGGGCCCGCACGTTATGTTCAATTTGTAAAATTACGGAAATTTGTGGGGTGAACCAGTAAAAGCTTTCAAAGACGAAATAAGTCAGAAATAAAAATGTAGCCACCGAGATACCTTAGCCATAAACTCATAAAGTCACCGAGGTGGGCGACGGAGGCGAGGGGTCCATTAACTTTAATGCCCTCATAACTACATGACGAAATCTCTGGAACAGGAAAAAGCTTTTTTAATTCCGACTACCACATTACCAGAGACAAAGAAATGGAGATTGTTTTTTTGTAACATTAGCTTAGCAGGCCTCTCTCACGAAATAATTTGTTGTTTTCATAACCTACGAGGTTCAATAGTGTGACGTGTAATAGAATATTGTTACGCCAAAAGTGGTTCTCCAAATTGGCGCCAACTGGCATTTAAGCCAGGCATCCACATGTTCGTATCGTACGCATCGGACGCATCGCATCGCATTTCTTCCACTGATATTACGATACGTACGGTGCGGAACAGTGGACACATTTGTATGACTTTCTATACCTACAAAGAATACTAAATGCGATGCGTCCGATGCGTACGATTCGGGTCTGTGGACGCCTAGCTTTATAGATTCGCTCGCCTCCGGTCGCCTTAAGCACTATTTCCACCAAACGGCCGGCAACGGATCGGAACGAAAATAATTTTACGGTCTTTAAACGATACTGATTCATGTATGTAGGTACTAACTTTAAGTTTATATTACTAAGCTGCGCACAAAAACGCGGCCGCGGGCGTCTGCCGCGACATGTGATCGTAAAGTATGCTGCGACGGACGGTCGGCCGCGTTCGCTTGTCGGTTCTTCCTTTAGGAACCGTTCGGTCTGGCCGTGGACGGCCGTGACCGGGCAGCCCCGCTTATCACTTAGTCTCGAAAGTACACGCGCAACAAATCTATACCTCATGGGTTTAGAGGAAAAAAATGTTGTTTGGTGATTTGAAGGTAATTAGATAAATAAATAATTTCATTAAATTATACTTACCTCAAGCATATAGATAACCGTTTCTCAACAGAAATAGCACATCTGTAATTTGTATTTCGTTTACTGATATGAGGGAGAAGAAGATTTACTAAACGGTTCATTGTCCATTTTGTAATATTCTTTTAACTTTTTTACGTCCAATTTTTAATCATTATGATGAAGTGCATTAAATTCGCCAAAATTACACTGCTTTTGTCATAAATGGTCAGTCCAATTTTTTGTTTTCCTCTTCTGTGTTTTATTATAATTTTCTTCTTCTAAAATAAGACTATGAAAACGGATAAACTCGCGTATATTATCTAATTTTAACTTCATTCCGACGTTTCGAACACTTTACAGGGTTCGTGGTCTGCGGACGTGGACTGACAATGGAGGAAATTTGATAGATCTACCTCCATCAAAATAAGAAAGATAAGTACAAAACTACCCACCAAAGAAAAATATACTAAGCCACAGACAATAAATTTTAAGGGTGGATGTACATACTAAATTAAGCTAGTTATTCATTACAAGTATTTTCAGAATGAAGACAAGAGACAAAATAAATAATCTACGCCGGTTCTATCCCTACGCCACTGCCTGAGAAGTATTTCCTTGCTTTGTATGATTGTAAGGTATCCCAAAATTGGGACCGGCAAAAAACTCAGCGGGACAGGACAACTCTTTTCAAAAAACATTTGTAGTACATCTTAAGATCATCATGCATTCAAATTCAAATTCCAATTAAACCGAAACATACAATTTTGATTCATAAGGAAATTTAAAATAATTTTGAAAAAATTTGCCCGTACTAAAAGGAGGGGGTTTTGGTCAACACCGTCAAATACATCAGCCTCACGGTTTATGTCTAGACTGTTCCTTTATGAGATGAACAACTGGATCCTAAGCTGGTGGTAGAGAAAAGCTTCTTTCTATCCTATTAAAGTTTGGA
>JALPQI010021467.1:0-19463 GCA_025490895.1 Thaumatotibia leucotreta
TATAAAGTCAGTGATTGAGATCAAAGTTCTGCGAGAGTCGACAAGTCGGAAACTTCGTGCTAATTTCATCGAGATTTTTATTAGTTCCGATTATTGAACGCTGAAATGACAGTTTTTTCATTAAGAGTCTGGTATACTTTTTTTACTAAAGGTCTCGTCTTTGTGATACCTACTCAATTGGAGTAACTAAAAAGAATTCTGCTAGCATTTTAGCACATAACGGAAGATACTTTCAATTCTAACTGAATAAGTGAAGTACTTTTCAGATTCATATTTAACGGTTTATTCATGGTAATATAATTATCTACATCTAATTTCTAAAATAAGATTTAAAAAAAGTTTCTTGTTTACCACGAAATGCTGACTCAAAGGATAGCGCTGATCTTCCATCGAGGCCATGTTCTATTTTCGTTTTACAAATTACATAATGTAAATATATTAAACGGTCAAATTCACGCGCGACAAGTTTCGGAGAGCCTAGGTCTCCATTATCAAGCACTGAGCCCGCGTTCACACCTCGAACTCGCGAGCGCGGCACGTACACGTACAGTCGACAAAAAAGTCTCCTTTACAGCTCACAAGTGCAAACACGCTGCAAACACGTGCAAACACGCTCATGCTGTCGCGCCACGCGACAGCATGAGCGTTCGTTGCAACCGAGTTTCTATGTGTATCGCGCATCCGTGGTAAGATGTTTGCACTTGTGAGCTGTAAATGAGACTTTTTGTCGACTGTACATTCATTATGTAGTATCCTTTCTTCTTGTTGAAAATAACAGAATAATTATAAAATACTTAAAACCATGATCCCATCCAATTCACACAGCTAGAGCAGTAGAAATTCATAATAGTAGCGTAATGGCGCGAAATGTCGGAGTTTCTGTTGGCGACACGGCTGGGTGCCACGGAAAACGCTCCTCTTTATGGACGTGGTGCAAATCACAAGCGAAGGACAAGGAATATTGATAACCTATTATAGCGCGAAACGTCTCCATTTGCATTTTTGTTAGCGGTGAGACGCAAAAGGGTCGCCTCGGTCACCTCACATCATCAGCCTATGTAGTCCACTGCTGGACGTAGGCCTCTCCTATTAACTAGCGTGTAGACGCATTAGAAGGCAAATGCCAATAATCGTGACGCTGGGCAAGCGATCGCAATAATGTGTCCACTATGATGACGCTGCTGCTATTTTATCAAAGAATGGTCAGTGACACTTCAATCCCTTAGTCGACTCTTACGATAACACCCGTAGGAGGAGTTTTGGTAATAAGAAATGTATTCTTACTACCGTTACCACACGGCCTAAAGGGTCGCCAATGCCAGACAAGAGCGTCGTCCAGCCTAATTAAGAACAATACGTAAAGGTGCATTCAAACCAAAAGAGCATTCGCTATTATAACCCCCCACTCTACGAAATTCGATCGTTACACAAAACGTGATTGGTTGATTTCATAGAACGGGGGATAGAACAGCGAATGCTGTTTTCATTTGAACGCACCTTAATAGAAGAGTGATACTGTGAAACTAAGTACCTAATATGTGACTATTTTGCTGCAGTATCCGTACCATGACCTGCCATCGCGTTATTGACGTGGATTTACTTTCTATTCGGCATTTTACTCCATCGCTACCTCCTTTAATCTAACACGTAATTTTATAATTTACACTACAACGCGTCGTCTGGAAATTAACTGAAACAGAACGCCCCGGCTCAGCTCGAAATTGGCAGTGAGTGGTGAAATTATTGTTTACTGCGCGTGTCACTGACGTGTGTGCTCTTTGTGCGCAATTAAGGTGTAATATTTGCTTGGCAAAGGCTTTGATAAACCTACCTTATTTACTAAAATGTCAAACATGTAAGGCCCCCAACTTTCCTGTGGCGTAAGAGTCGACTAAGGGATTGAATTGACTATGAAATACGGCTACCTATTGAATATCGATGATGAGCGACAGTGTATGATAGTGGACACATTACTGCGATCGTCAACATGCTTGCCCAGCGTTCATACGTATAGTTAATAGGAGAGGCCTATGTCCAGCAGTAGACTGTAAAAGGCGGATAATGATTATGAAACGTGTAAGCTGAGCAGGTAGTCATTTCATCTAATTCTTACAAAGAAGATGATCAAAACTCAATCCTATAGATATACCCCCTTAATCATAGCATAACACTCATGATCGTCCCGTTCGGTCTTTCAACATACCTATAAGACCGAAACAAATAAATGAACGGTCCACGGAAAGAACATGTCTAGTCAATTCAAATTACAGAAGGAAAAACCTTACTTTTAACAGAATAAGGTGTAAATTTGTGATGATTTTTTTAAGTATTGGACATGTTTTTTCCGTGGACCCTTCAAATGATACCGTCTGTAGCTTGGAAGTCAGGAGACTTATTATTCATAAGGGGGATACCCCTTTCCTTTGGCCTCATCGGAAGACCAGTGCTGGCACTTGCTAGCAACATGCTGAGATGAGGCCATGTCGTAGCATACACACTTATATGTATTTGTATAATTATTTTTCGTCAGAATGTGTATCTCTATGCAACTTGCCTATACTTAATACATCTCTTTAATTAGTTTCGTAAAAACTACGCGTAGGTAATTTACGAATTGTATTGCCGTCGATCACTACTCCTTAACTTGTACTCTGTGTTCGTCGTGTTATCGTCTACCATCGCAAATAAATTGGCCGTCTCATTTCAACTGAGTTTGTGTGAGAGTGACGCGTCTCACCTTCACAATAGGCAATAAGTACGAAACCATCATAAGTTCATAACCCGTATACATAGATGTTCATCTGCAATTGTATTCCAAAATCCGTAATATCATCCCGCACCAGTACCGACATGAACGGAAACTTTTATCATATCGCAAAAGGCTATGAAATCAAAATACATTTGCAGTGTATCCCAGTGCATGCCAAACTCACCTCCGAAAACACTTACGACACATCACCTCTCCTATATAATCTAAACCTTAACTGAATGTAATAAAAGTGGTTTTGCTAGTGAATTTGTTGGAGAGATAGGAGCTCGTGAAAGTTAGGGATTCATATGCAATTCAAGAATATTGAAAACAATTCTGGGGTACGCTGCTGCACTATTGTTTCAATTTTAGTAAAAACTTGGGCTCAGACAACGTGCATGTATAGTATATGGCTAGTTACACAATGTATGGAACTGCAGTCTATGTCAATATTAAACGTTTTACAGTTTGAAATAGAACATGTCCTTCTCATACCTGTATCCGTCATTTTTTTAATGCCACTATCTAGAAAAGTGAACTTTCCAGATCTTTATTTAAATACTGCAAGTGACGATTATATAGACGAAAATGCTTTAAACATATCAATTAAGGTGCATCCAAGATTTCGGTCATAATTTATCAAGTTTTCTGACAATGTTATTCTACCCCATTGCCCAAGAGAAAATATTTGAATTCGCAGATAGTTACAAGAAATGTCATATGCTAGAACATATCTAGAGTTACATGGTCGAGCATAAACTACTGTGATTTTTTTTATAACTCGCAAAACGTTTCGAAATTTCATTAAAACTCAAGGGCGAAAAATTCGGGTCAAACACAATTTTTCATAGACAGTACTGCCACCATGCTTGTCTCAAGCAGACTTTTAATATATTTACAGGATAAATAGGCGGAATCGATTACATAGAACATTAGATTGTAATCGAATTTCCACAACATTAATATTAATTTGTTCACACAATTAATGTTAGTACTGTAAAACGGGGTTAATAGGAATGGCGGGGTAAATAGGAATATAGAGTAAACTGGTCTGTTAGCCCAGGACAAACAGTCCAGTTTGGAACAGCAGATTTTTTCCTATGTGTTATTCTAAACTGGACTGTTTGTCCTGGGCTAACAGACTAGTTTACTCTACATTCCTATTTACCCCTTTTTACGGTATTTAATTAATAACTAAGACAATGACCTAATTAGCAACTAGGGATTATTGATACCTACTATACATATACAGAAGAGTTTTCACTAACATATTTTAAACAGAACATATTATACCTAAACTTACATTGAAATAAACTATCGTCTACAGTCTAATTTAAGTATATCCTATAACCCTTATCCAGGAGGAACTCATCTCAGACATCAAGTTTGATTGCGAGCGCTAGAAACACGCGCCGGTATTTTCTTTAAATTTAAAAACCATTTTCTTTCCATTTCCCTTCGGTAGTTTGCCATGAAATTGCTTCCAGAAAATTGACATCGTTCTGAGACTGGGGATTTCTTCATAATATTCGGATTTTGTTTTGAGTTTGGTTACGTTTTAGGAACAGTTACAATTTTGTTATATTCGACTTGTTCTTATATTGTTTCGTTAAACTAATAAGTTGTTTTTGTTTCAGGTATGTTGACGAGCTGATTTAAATATGGCGTACTGAGTAAAGGGCAAATAAGTATGTATATGTGGGTGTGTATCTTATATGTTTAAACGAGCAATTCTTGTATAATGTTTTTTTTTTTCGGCAAACATGGAACCGACATAAGAATGCTGATGAGATTTGTGGGCGAATAACTTAACTGATCTATGTACAATGACGTTCAGAATTGCATGGACAATTTATGAATTAATTAATTTATACACTGTCCATGAAATTTTGTAAAAACTGTACACTCTCGGTCAATTAATACGGGTGAGCTGAAATTTATCATTGAAAATAATGCAAACATGCTAACTTGAAATATTTTTTCATAATATTTCTAGTATGGGTAGATTTTTTTTTATTAGGTTGTTTTGCTATTTCCCGGAACTGATCATTGAATCCAAAAAACAAATGTCGTTAGACTGGTTGGTAAAAGCAAAAAGGTAAAACTTTTTTACGGGCAACCGTCTCTTCAAGCCTTAATTTTTATAATTTGCTGCCTTCTTGTACTAACAGAGATTGTTGAACAGAGTATACTTATGCTACTTTACTGACGGGATAGAATAAGAACAAGTGTTATTGATTCAAAATACAAAGTAGGTACTATTTTGGAATTCATCTCAGTTTTCCACTCGCTACTCTGTTGCTCTAATTTACATTCCTGGTTCCATTTAGCCAACTCTTAAAAGTCGACAGTTCACTTAAAGCAGAGAAACGAGCAACGAACAAATCCGGATACCATCTAAAGTAGAGGGTACATGACAGTAAACTATGTTTTAATATTTTTGAATTCTTATTTAACGTATTCATAAATACCAAAGCGTAACGTATGTGTGATGTTATCTGCGCAAAGAGACCATATTATCGATGGCGCTTAGGTCTCGCAGCGTTGTATTTGTATACCAACTTTCGAACATAGCCATAAGCGCCATCGTCAATGTGGTCTCTTGCCCAGATAACATCACATTTAATTACTGACGCGACGATACTCATCATAAATAATTATTATAGTCATTATGTGTCATATAACTTTTTAATTCTTGCGTATTTTTTGCGTACCTACTATCGTCGTGTAGCCTCCCTGCAGCGACAAACTCACACTGATAAATGTTACACAGGAGAACGTAATCATAAAAAACGTGATTGACCCATTTGGTCTTTGAAAGTGGACTACTCTTTATTTACTTTGGTAGTTACACAGTACTAAACTCCCGCTATTACTACCTTAGTTTCAATTCGTTTCGTTTTGTCGTAAATCGCTTGCGAATCACTGGGTGTCGATTTCCATTCTTTTTGCTTGTGATAAAGGTTCGCATAATTTAAAAGTTTTCTCGACACTGTTTACTCTAATGGACGAAGACGGTCACTTTCAAATGTCTAAATCTACATCTAATTACCGTGGCTTTTTTTTAAATGTCAGTTTTAATATTCCTTTTAACATGTCACTATTTTCAGCGTCCAAAAAGTGACACGGTAATTTGAATTAAGCTTTAAACTTTGATAATGACCGGAGACTGATTCTAGGATGGTACCAAAACACATACACAAACCCACATATTTCAGCTAATAATATATTATGTGATTGCCTAAACTTACCCATTATGTACATTTGACCTACATATGTAACTCAACTTACGTCCATGAAATTTACTTCACGGATTTAATTTATTTTAATTTACCAAATGAATTATAGTATTTTTTTTACTCTACTTCGTAGGTCTGGTCAGGTATTAACAAAAATAGATCCGCCACAAAAATAGATTCGCTCAGTCTTTGCTTTTATACCGAACTTCGTTGATCGGTCTACGGCACGGACAAGCGTAACTAAACGCAATATTGTCTTTTAGATTTAACAAAAGGATCGCCGGCATTGTTCGCCAACGACAAGTTTAGTACGGCGGCTGGGATGGATTAAACGGTGTTAGTGAATTAATAAGGGATAACTCCGCATAATGGCAAAACTGAGATAATGAGCCATTTTCTAAAATATTGTACATAATAAAGCGATTAAATGAAAACAAAGCTTAACACGGCTCCTTTTTACATTGACTTATAGGTAGGTAATTGGCTCATTGGCTCTATGCTTGATAATGAAGACTCTCCGAAACATGACAAAAAACTTGTGAGTTAACAGTATAATTTTATTTTAAGATTTAGATATATAAAAAAATATCTAACAACACTATTAGTAAAACCTCCCAATTTATGAGACAGTAATATCTATTTTTTAAAACATATAATTATTCTGTAAATATAATTAAGCCATTTAAGTAACTTGTGTTTAGTCGCTACGTTTGAATCAACTTTTTCTGTCTATTATTGCCATGGTTGCCTGAGTCACGCTGGTTTTATGCAAAATTATGTAACTTAAACAATGCAAATGTGCATTATTCTGGTGTTAATAAGCCCTGTCCTTAATATTTGCATTATTTTGCATAAAACCAGCGTGACTCAGACGATCGTAACAGACAGAATAAAATTGATTCACGAATTTGGTAGGTACTATTTTTTTTTTTTTCAAATCTAGTTTCGAAATGATAAAATTGCTTTCATCAAATATTCCAGAACCAATAATATAAACAGATCACAAAACCAAGTCAATTAACCGCTGTGGCTGTTGTAAATCACATCGATAGCGGCCGAATGAGCTAGGTTATGCATCAGCTGTCAAAATAAGCAATAACCATTTATAACAACCACTGATTTATATAGCAAACGTGACCGCCGCTTCCCCTATTTAGCTTATGTATCTACCTGAGTAGCGTTGAAAATATCGGAAAAAAAAACATTTCTTTAGGAATGTATGAATATTTAGTACTTTTTTTTTCTTTTTTTTATAGAGATAATCATCTGACGATGATCAGATCAACAGCCTCCTAAAATTATATCACCTGGGTGAATATCTGAGCATTTCAACCGCGTCATTTTGGTGGCATAATTTTTGCCGAAGTTTCTTAACGTCTCAATGTTATACTTATTCATTTGTATAAGGTACCGTGCCTCCTTGAAATGACAAAGTAGCACATTGTAACGAATAGAAACTTCGACAAAAATGATGCCACCAAAATTAGGCGGTTGAGATGCTCAGATATTCACCCACCTAAAGTATCCTTTACAACAGCGGTCGGCAACCGGCGGCCCGCGGGCCGCATGCGGCCCGCGAAGGGGTCAGTTGCGGCCCGCGGACCTCCTTGACTATTTTGTATATCGTGTATGTTAAAATCACGAAACTCATCAAAGGCCATACATATTAACAGAAAACCTAGTCATAAATCTGAGGCATCGCAACAGACAGAAACAGCAAAATAAAAATGGGAAAGGGACAAGTTGTAAAGTACTAAATTTAATGAGTATAGGTACAATTCAAATAATAAATAATTTAAAATCGAAATGCAATTTATCTTTGCAGTCGGGCCCTCTAATATTTAAAAAAAGAAACATGCATTTTTCGACGTATTGCCGTGATAGTAAATTTGTCTACCTTGTGTTTGAACGTTAATTTTGTACCAGGTTTCAGAGGCGAAATAAGAACTTCTTGAAATACCAACAATGTCCGATTTAGTCATGACACCCTTGGCCTCGCAGGCTGCTGCGCCTCTGTCGGACGTTCCGGGGCTTCGGCCCTACGCGCAGCTCGGCCTGCGGCCTTCGCAAGGATTCGAAGCGAACTGTCGGGTCTCCGGCCCTCCAGTTCGCTTGTTAAGACAGTTAGGTAGGGCAGTTTTACCGCGTGGGCTCGTTCGAGACACTCCGGGCCTTCAGCCCTACGCGCAGTACGGCCTGCGGCCTTCCCAAGGGTTCGAAGCGAACCGTCGGGTCTCCGGCCCTCCAGTTCGCCTGTTGAGACAGTTAGGTCGGGCAGTTGTACCGCGTGGGCTCGAACGTGACGTTCCGGGGCTTCGGCCCTACGCGCAGCTCGGCCTTCGGCCCTCTGGCTGGGTTTATTTAGCTACTGGGGTAGTTGAACGCTTGGGAGCTAAATTTTCTCGGAGCTCGGCCTTCGGCCTCGCTTTCAATAACTTAAAGGTGGCACGCTGGGGGCTCGCTTAGATTTACATCGGTTCGGGCAATGTTCCGTCCCTTCCGCAGCGAGGCCTTCAACCGCGCCCAAAATTACGAGGGTACGCGAAGTGAAGTTCCGGGCTTTTGATCCTCCGCAAGGTCGGTCTATGGCCTCCCGACCTGAAAGCTCACCCTTTGGTCTCGCTAAATTTACTCGGGATTTTGGCTTTATGTTCCGAATAAATCTACCTAAGTAGGGCAGTTAAGCAGTTATACCGCGTGGGCTCGATCGTTACGCTCCGGGCCTCTACGCGGAGCTCCGCTTTCGGCCCTCTGGCTGGGTTTATTTAGCTTCTGGGGTTGAACTCTTGGTAGCTAAATTTTCTCGGAGCTCGGCCTTCGGCCTCGCTTCAGATTACTTAGAATTGGCGTGCTCGGGATTTCGACATTTTGTTTTGGGCGCCGTCATCTTGAATTATTTCCATATTTTTTTCAGGGTATCACTCCTGGCCCACATAGTGCTTGTATGCCAAATTTCAGCGCAATCGGACCATTATTTTAAAAGTTTCATATAAATGCCTTTTTGTTTAATAAAAAAAATTGGAATCTGGAGAGCCCAAAAGTCACGCATTCGGATTTCCAGTTTCCACCCCCATCGGATAAAATAAAAAATATAAAAAATCGTCGATAAGATGTTATTTGCATAATAATATATAGGTATTGCTATATTCGACTCTCCCTTATTGACAACCGATAATGTGAGTATTTTTTTCGAACAAAACCTACATATTAACAAAGTGCGGCCCGCGTCAATTTCGTTAATTACTATGTGGCCCTTAGATGCTAAAAGGTTGCCGACCCCTGCTTTACAACTTTAAACTACATATTCGAAATACAAATATCTATAAAAAATAAATTTATACTATTTGATTTGCGTGTATACAAATGCATGCTATTTTCACTTCAACTGTTCCAATGCTCAATAATAAAGTCCGTTCTTGTACAACAGAATATAGCACTTAGGTAGACATTTTTGTTTCAGAATTAAACACATTTTCATTCATCCTATCTGCTTTTATAATTGAAATAGAATGCTTGGGTTTTTAAACTATATAGTTTATTCACTCACTTTTAACCCAGTTTCAGCTAAATGCAAACATTTTTAGTTAATTATGTTCAAGGAGCGAAATTTTCATAGCGAAAATCGAACTGTCGAAGGGATTGGCGAAACTATTTTATCGACTTATCGATGTTTCGGAATCGCCATTACTAACTTAAAAGATTATTCTATAGCGTTTGACCTCGTAGATAAGTAACTTGAATTTCGATATTAAAATAATCGTGATAATGTCACATATGCTATTTATATGTCACTTAAGTTTTCATAAGTGATAGTTTGTGAGCAGATGCGATGTCAATATAAAAGTATTGACGCCTGACATGATTATAAAAGAGGTCAAACGCTATAAAATAATATTTTAAGTCAGTAATGGGCTATTCCGTAACATCGAAAAGTCGATAAAATAGTTTAGTCAATCCCTTCGACAGTTAGATTTTCGCTATGAAAAATTCCGCTTCTTGTTTAATTATCTCCTTCTTATTATCCTCTTACCTTATTTGCTTTATTTCCGATATACATATTCATATTATTCATACATATTCTAGCGGAAGAAATAAACACTCATTTATTCATTATTTTAAGAATTTGCTGCCTTAAAAAGACAAGCAAAAAGTTACAGACATTTATAAGCCATTAATACTGTTATTTCCCTTTTCGTAACTTATTAACCAACATTCGCCCCCGTAGTAACCGAAATTAACTCAAAAGAAGCCTACAAAAACCGTAAAAAGTTATTCTTAGCTACACCCTATTAATGTGGAGTACAATTCATTAGGCGGCAAGTTGGGCTATCTGTCATGGCGGGCGGTCACGCCCTCCGACTCAGTGTCACTTTACCGGTTTTTTCTTTTTACCGGTTTTCCTTATTTGCCCAGCAGGTGTGCGTTTGCGTCCGAGCTTAGATTTTTCTCCTGTATTTTTAGGAGACTGGGTTTAACGGGAATGTTTTCTTGTGAAACTTTTAAATTTTCTTAGGTTTGAGTATTGTTTTATTAACCTCAAGTAACTAGGTTGATAGAGGTCAGTGACCCAAGTGCCTAAAGGAGCATTCCATGAAAACATCTACTTTTTGTCGCTTACGTGTCGCTATGGTAGCTACCCTAATAAAATATGCGAGCTGCTAGGAAACACTGTCAATTTTAAAGCCTTGATATGTTATTATTACACCGTAACTCAGCTTACTAATTTAATTTTTCAAAAGTATTGAAAAGACAGTGTCGCTTACAACACGTTTTCATGGAATGCTCCAAAGCTCCTTCGTTGAAATCCTTGTTATTTGTATGATGAATTAATATATTTTGTTCCTGATTTATTAATGTTTCTATGTACTTGTGTAAGTGTTTTCATCCCATAAGTATGTCCGAGTACATGTCGCCTAAGGTATTCATTACACATCAGCGTCGCTTGTTTTACTCACCTTCTCTTATAATCTTAGTAGTAAACGCCAATTAAAAATAATAGTACCTAACTTGCAATTGACTATTTACAAATCTGTACAATTTATAAAACTTATAAATAAATGTAACTAACCTAACCTATATCTAAAATTGGACCGAGCATTGTACCCAGGATGCATTTCCTCGCTAAATCGCAATGCTGTTACGCTGTGCGAGGATGTCGGCAGCTCTTTGGTCTTTAATCTTTAGTTACATCTACCAGACTATATCTAATTTATATTTTAGATAAGTGTCTAGTACTTAAAATTTGAGTCATTAGTGTGCTGATGGTACCTAGTTCTAGCCACATACTAAGCTTCGAGTACCTACAATCCAATTATTACGTTTCAGCAATTTAGTTCCAATTATTTCCAAACCCTGAAACCACAGCTACTCTATAATCACGGTTTCCTGTAATTATGATTCATATTGATTTTGCACTGATTAAAATAACTGAAGCAATAAAGATAATTTAATAGTTATCGATTAAGTCGAATTGGCTATCGATATAATCATAATATAATCGTCGGTTGACAAGCAAAACTCACTAAGTAACAAATACCTCATCATCATCATCATCATCATCATTCTATCACAGTCCACTGCTGGACGAAGGACTCTCCTATTAACTATGCGTGTAGGAGGTAAATGCCCATAATTGCCACGCTGGGCAAAAGGTTGGCGATCGCAGTAATATGTCCACGATTATGATGCTGCTGTCATCAATCTTCTATAAAATAACACAGTTTTATAATGAGTTTAGGTTGGCAACCAATGTAATAATAGTATGACAAGATAACACTACATAACGTTTCACTGGCCAAGCAGACAATATTTCTACATTATTTATATTTATTACCTATTTGTTGTAGGTAACTTATTTATGAAAACGTTGCGTTGATCATCATGACGCAGTCCAGAGACTTACTAACTACTAGTTGTAGTAATAACAATGTAAAGAAGAATCGCATGCTTCTCTTCCATCAATAAAATATTCGTGTGTGTTTTGAAGCCTTATTGCCGATATGATTTTGAAACAAATTATTTATTATGAAAGAAAACAACTTTTTTTGTTTTACAGTATTTGACGGACTTAACATTATTTGCTCATTTTTGTCTTAGGAATGTGTGAAGTCTGTCGTGATACTCATTGCCACCGTGTAGATCATATCGATTTGGTTAAGCTCAGCTGTGCGCTTACGTACGCTGTTTCTTCAAACAACGGCTTATAACAAATCCATCTAGATTTTCTTAATCTTTTGTCCACTCCAGAACATTATCGATTAAAATTGATAATTTCTCTACTGAAAGATTGAAATTGATAATTTGTACAACACGTGTAGAGGTAATGGATTTATTATTTTTAGCCACAAGACGAAATCTTTACAATGAAAGTGCAACAGGTATTTTTTAGGTGTCTGGGCTGTAAAGGGATACTTATACTTTGTTTTACTTCCGTATAATAGAGGCATGTGCTATAAAACGGGACATAGATTTCGTACTATTGATAATCTCAACTATCTCAATGCAACGTTAGATAATCGACTACGTCTCGTTGTCTAACTTTGACCCTCGTGACTATTATGTCCCATAATGCTTCTTGGTCTCTGTACTGAAATAATAAAAATCTATTATAGTTATAATTTGATGAAGTTTTTTTTTTATACGGTAAATGACTAAACATCACTTTAAAATGAAAGTAACGGAGATAATGATACCATTTCACATTTTGTAATTTGTTTATACATACAGGATGTAAGTCTAATACGGGTGAAGCTCTTAACGGGGGTTATAATCTAGGACATAATAAGTAACTACATTTAGGAAAATTTGAGCAACAAAATTATCCATACGAAATAATTCGGCGCTGAATGTAGAGCTACGCACAGAAGTTAAACGCTCGTTGGCAGCTAATTTTAAAAGCAGATGACATAACTGCCATTACAATAATTATATATCATTATGGATCAGTTCAATCACACATGTTTGTAGTGTTCGTACCTACAATGCTGTGCTCCGAAAACCTAAAAAAATCTGTGGGGTCATAATGAAGTGCAAGTAACTTAAAAAAACCATCTTAATCCATGTTTACAGTAATGAATCCCATGTTTGGTTTAATTATGGCCCATATTAGATTTACATACAGTATATATTTTTTATAAAATCCTTCCACAAGTTCAATGCTACAAAAGCACGTTTTTTCTAGAATCTAGAGATTCAGTTAAGCTTTGTTTGCGTTTAATCTCACCCCAGTCTAGACGTCTCACAAAGCAATGCAATTGTAAATCTCGGCACAATATTTATGGAGGGGAACGAGGAAAGGGTTAGGCTTTGTTGCTGTATGTAATGTATAGGGTTAGCTGTTTGTTTGATTTATGTAAGAACGGTATTTTGAACGCCAACTGCAGATTATTTAAACGTAAAGGTGCATTCCAACGAAAAGAGCATTCGCTGTTCTATCTTCCGTTCTACGAAATCAACCAATCACGTTTTGTGTAACGATCGAATTTCGTAGAGTGGGGGGTTAGAATAGCGAATGTTCGTTTGGTCTGAATGCACCTTAACCCGCCGATTCTCAAAGTTTAAAGCCGGATTCAAATTACTGTGTCACTTTTTTTAAAGGTACTGAAAAATGTGAAAAATATTAGATCTGAAATTCCGTTGTAAGAAATCGGCTTCGGTAATTAGATCTTGAACTAGATATTATACAGGGTATTATATGTTTTGGCAAATGTGACAAAACCTTAATAATAATATCTCAGGTGACTGACGGCATATGTCAAAATAAGTAACATTAAGATGTAGTAAAGGTTGCAATACACTTGTTCAGTTATTAAAATATTTTTTTAATTACTCAATAACAGTAAGAGTTAAGACACTAGTTTCTTAGAGACATTGATTATTTTTGACCTAAATAAGCTTCCCTTTAATTTAACGGAAATCAAATTATAACATCGTGTATAAAATATATCTATCAGATAAATGTTAGCTGTCTTGTTTTTTATATGCCTGGAAAAAGGATAGTGATCGTTTTATCTGACGGATATATCGGTACCTTTAAAACATCTCGTAATTATGACTTATATTAAGGTGATTTTTTTCGCGATTTCCTGGTTGTCTCCATAGTGAAAGTTGCTCAGGATGACCATCCCTAGTGCCCAGTTTACTTTTCCTCTACGACCCAGATGTCACTTTGTATAAACAACACAGTTAATATTATTGTGTTCAATATCTGTTAAACATAATAATAGTATACACAATCAGGACAGGAAGCAGTAGCACAGTAGCAATAACACCAGAAACATAGCGCAATTAGTTCTGTTCTCTTAAAGAAAAAGGGTCGCAATATTACGCTACGAAAATAGCGCAACGTAGGACTATTAGGGATTATAATAGCAGCAATAATTTATAAAAAATAACAGCAAAAGTGTTACCAATTAAATAATACGAGTATGTTCCCTTAATGTAAATGAGTTTTTTAAAAACATCCTAGTATTGCATTTGATGAATCAAACAATGTTTTATGTTCCAAAAGGTGGATCTTACAAATATACAGGGTGTAATCGTTAAGTGCGGTCTGGCGATAATTCCGTAAATATAAAAAATATCAAAAAAATCGAGTTGTTATCGAAAGTGCGTTACTCTACTCGTATCAGTAAAGTCATTACTTTTTTAAAAAGTAAAAGTAGTTATAAGTATTCAAATTATTAAGTTAAGTCCACTCCCATTCATTTAGTATGTACGACGACTAACTACAGCGTCAAAGAATGACAGTGTCGTAAGAGACAAAACTGCTGGATATTTGTTATTTCCACGAATTCACTGAAATAAAATGATAAAAGTAACGTTTACGAAAATTAATGCAACATTTATTTTTAAATCAATAGTTAAGTGTTTTTACAACATTTGCCAACACTTTGTCAACAATTGAGGACGAGAAAGTGGACGTATTTCGGCTGATATTATGATGATGATGACCATCATCATCATTATTTATCAGCCTCAATCAAAATACCTTTTCATAACTAGTGCGCAAAAACGAACTTTGCGCACGCTTCGCGCGCGATAATTTCTCGTTTTGATTTTTATTTTTATTTATTTTTATTTTAATTACATTTGTAACTTACAGCTAGGACCATATCATTACAAACTTAGTATTACAAATATAATTATCACATACATTCATTCACAAGCATTCCCTTACATTCGTTCATCAGACTTGCCATTCCCGACGTGAACAGATCACATTGGGGGGCCGCGCTGAGCATGGAGTTCAACTTGCATATCGCACGCCGTAGCGGCGAGTGGCGGTACAGGGCGGTGCGCGCGTTCGCTGGCTCCAGTAGTCGCGGCGCGCGAAGTCGGTTGCGGGAGTCCGGCACAAATAAGCGCATTACTTCACTGACTAGTTCGATACTATCCACTTTATTATAGATAAGACCCAACACAAATTTGACCGTCCCTAAGGATCGTCTTAACTCGATTGACTCGTAACCCAACTGACCTAACAAATATTGGGTTGGGTACAAAAATGGATAGTATCGATACTGTTTTTTGTACAGGTGTCTTAAAAACTTTTTTTGCACCTTCTCGATCATCAGTACATATTTTTTCTCGCTAGGATTCCATACCACCATATTTGTCTCCAGTGTGCTCCGAACGAGTGCCGCGTATAGAATTCTAAGGGCCGCCGGAGTCAGCGCCTCGGAGTTGCGTAGTATAAAACCCAACTTCTGAAAAGCCCTTTTCGTGACTTGGAGGCATTGCTCCCGGAACGTCAGATTGCTAACAAAATGCACACCAAGGTCCCGCACCTGGAAAACGCGCAGCACAGCCACGCCGCCCAAATGATACTGATATTCCACTGGAGCGGGAGAGCGGGTAAAACTTATAGTTTCGCATTTGCTTGCGTTAAAGTTAAGAGCATTCTCCACGCTCCACCGGAATACAGCATCGAGGTCATCTTGCATGGCCCTACAGTCTGCCTCTCCGTTGATCACACCTATCAACTTCACGTCATCAGCGAACAATAATATCTTACAGCTGTGAACGACTTTAGGCAGATCGTTAATCAAAATATTAAAAAGCAAAGGCCCCAAGTTTGATCCTTGACTTATACCCGAGTGCGCACTTGATGCACTTGTTATGAAAAAAATCGCCCCTTACACATTTTTTTAACTCGGGTGATTGTCGCCCTCGTTTCACTCGGCCTCCAACTTTCACCCTCGCCGAAAAAAAGTTTTCCCGCACTAGTTAGGAAATGTACTATTTTTTATTCATAGAGGGTAACTTATATTATTTAATGCATTTTGTCAGACCAAGACAGACTTAATTTACAATTACTGCAATTTTTCTGCAAAACGCTGCAGTTTGCTGCACCTGGCAAATGCCCCGTACGTCTCCATTAGTGCACAAAGAGGCACTTAGGAACCGTCCGTATTTATATAAGTAAGACAGTGATCGGTTCTAGCCAGCTGCGGCCCGTGTTGAGAGCTCTGAGAATGCTTCCTGTATTCTACTTTATTTTATTTACTGCTGAGATTGCGTGGTTTTGTTTCGCACCTTACCTATAACCTTACCTGCCGCAAAACAATCTGGCGACTGAAGGCGTCTTGCTATCTACGTTACACTTGTTAGTTCCAGGTCAGAGTGAGAGAGATAGCAGTATGCCCTCAGTCGCCAAATAGTTTTGCGGCAAGCTATAACCGATAGAGAGTCATCAAATAGGCGTGCGTTGTGAATAAAGGGCCCCGGTTCTGAATTTGTATGGCAAGAACCTGGAATTCCTGGTTCCGGTTCTGTACTTGTATAGAATGCTAGAACCAGAAGCTCACCCTAGTTGTGAACTACAAAGAGCCGCACAACAGTCGTCAAGGTTCTCTATAACTGCTTTAGGGCCTACGCTAACTTACGCGGACGGGTGGCGCAGGACCGGTCCTGCGCCACCCGCATCCAGCGGACTCCTGCAACCTTCACCAGGTCATCAGTCCACCTTGTGGCCTACCCACGCTACGTCTTCCGGTACGTGGCCGCCACTCGAGAACCTTCCCGCCCCAACGGCCATCGATTTCAACCTAACCGGTGAAAATTAAAGTTGGCAAATTATATTTTGGTAAATGTTGGTATCCCAAGTGGATCATCTGCAAAAAGTTGTTTGGGTAGTGATATTCGGCAAAAAGAAATTCTGTGAAAAGTTATCCTACGTGAAAATACCAATATGTCGTTTTGATATTATAAATACGATAATATATCATCGACGACAAAAAAGTGATAAATACGAGTAGAAAGGGCAAAAATAGTCTAAACTTTTATGACAAGAAAGCGTAGCTAACAACACAATACGTTATCGAATCAAAATTTAGGATCTAAATCTATACAACTGATTCATAATCTGATTTCTATCAAAATACGATTTATGGTTGACATCGCGTGAGTCATGAATCACTATAATACAGTATTTATGGACCAATGGAGATATGAACGCTGTCGATAATGTTTAATCAATGCTCGAATACGTGATATGTATAATTCCGCTGATGCATTGAAATGCTTATTAGCATTAAATTAAGTTAGTTCATGAATAGTCAAATTGATAAGATGGATCTATTAAATTAAACAGAGCAAACAATAAAATTCGGAAAATTTACACATGTCGTGCCTAATAACCCCAAAAACGTAGTAAATATACACCGTGGGCTCTTATAACCCGAAAGATTTTAACCACGCATTTTTGATGTAAAAACAAACGAAAAATAGTTTTGTCATTTTTGGCGAAAAAAAAACTCTTTTTAAAACTGGAACTTAAAATGAGTGTTAACATTGTTTTTTACAAAAACCTATTTTTTTATGGTTTTATTTTTCACTTTTCTGACATCTATTAATGAGGTTAGTAAGACTATTCTCCATAATGGCACCAACGCCGTTCAAAAAACCTTTTGTACTGTGTAACAACTCAATTTTCTTTCAATTCGTAATAACTCTGAAACTAGGCCATATCCAGAAAAGTTTATGTGACATCATAGTTTCTAAATGTGGTATACACTGTTTAAACAGCCCACAGTGTACAGAGTTTGATCACATTTTAGACATCGTTACTTTGCGTTGTGTCGTATAATTTTATCTCATGGAATTGTCATAAATTATCCAGAATTTGTAATATCATTCCATAATCAAATACTTGTCTTAAACATAACCTAGGCGCATTTCCGAGATGCCGAACGTGGTTGCATACAAATGCATTCTATATCCTGCGATTTCTACGATTCATTTCGAGTTTTAAGACTTAAATCACATTTTAAATTCTCGTTTCTTTAATAAAATACACGGAGTAATGCGATCTTGTGCTTTTCCGCACTCAGTTGACTCGGGGACTCGCGTCTCGGAGATGCTTAAACGTCTTTTATTACTATGCGTCTATGCCTTTTTTGTGGGTTTCTTTTTGCTGTTTTAAATCAATGTTCTGTGTTTGATAATAAGGTTTATAGACGTAAATTAGTTTTAAGAGTGCGCAGCGGTTGTGGTTTCAATCTCGGCTCGTACCAGTGAGTACAGTGAGTATTTTGAAGAAAGGAAAGGAAATTTGCATACATATGCGAAGAAATTTAAGGGTACCTATATAAGAAGTCCCCAACAAGTATTGGGACAGCGTTGGAACCACGCAAAATAGACACGTTTGATGTCGAGTTGCGGAAAATGGCAAATAAACTATAGTGTTAAAATGTTGCTTAGTTAAGTTAATGTAAAAAATATACATTGTAAACCATATTTTTAAGTTAGGTGGTTGGCAATTACTGTGGTTTACCTACTATTTACACGGCATCTTGAGCCATTTATTTATTCCAAAACTTTCCAGTTCAGAAATAATTGTACCTGTGCTTTATTTTATAATCCATTTTATAATCCAACATTTAGGTACGTTTTGAAACTCTTTCTTTATTTTAAATCTTGTCTGCTTCTGCACGTGGTTGGCTTCCGTAAAACTCACGTCTCGGAAATGCTTCAGCGATTTTATTCTTATTTCATTTGTGGATTTCTTCACTGCGCTCGATTTCTGCGATATTCTTGCAGTTTTAAAGCTATACTTTAATAGCATTTTACAGTTGCTTTCTTGAGTCGTTTTTTAGTCACAGTAAATAAATAGATAGGTAGCTATAGTTTTATCCGCTTATTCATAATCGTCCAATCCATCATCGCCATTTTAATTGAAATGTATTTTAGTCTTTATGTATTATTTTGACAATGATATTTGTTTGAACATGATCGTTTACGAATATGGAGGTAAGTATTAATCACCCAGTTTTAGTTCAGTACTTCCTCAATTTCAATTCGTAACCCTCTTCTAATTCGTTCTCATTTATGAAAAGTTTTTTTTCTTCAAAAGTATGTACTCATTTCATTAAGGTCGTTTGTTTCCTTTACCGTACACCAAATAAATTGTGGTACTGTGGTGGATCGAAAGTAGGTGTGCCTGTGTCATTTTCAATTTCATTTCAATCAAGTGA